>CM033647.1:77008362-77246576 GCA_019512145.1 Engystomops pustulosus | reverse complement strand
CTCGTCAGTGCAGCAGCGCCACCTGGTGGACGTCGGAGGAACTACCTTAATAAATCCCGGCCGGACCCGAATCCAGCGCAGAGAACGCGCCGTTGGATCGCGAATGGACCGGGTAAGTAAATCTGCCCCAATATTGCTAGGATAACCTTTGCAATACATAGACTACAGTGTTATAAAGCACTAAAGCTTCTCCTTGCAAATCACTGGTGACCGTTATTGATCACATGTGTTTCAATGGAAATGCATATGTGATTAGGCTGAGCCCCGCCCACGGACGTTTGCATTGCATTTCTAAACATAATGTAAACTCCCCATGTGACCGCACCCTAAACATTCAGATAATACTTTCTTTCTTTTCTTGAAAGTATCATATTGGTATCGAATATTGTGATACTTTTCTGGGTATCGTATCACACTCAAAATTCTGGTATCGGTGCAACCCTAGCCTGCAGTAGCCATAACACAGGGATTCTTTTTTAGATTTCTCTGAAAAAAAGAGTTTGAACCAAGTCTGTATGCTATAAGCAGCTCTCAGCTGTCTCCAGCATGCTCATAGACAGCGAATAGGAGATTGCTGTCATAGTGCTTGGCAATTCCCACACTCCTATACTATTGGAAGGAGTGTCAGGTCACATGTCCAACTTACTGTTCCATCAATTAGTGGGAACGGGACCCCCATTATTGTGTTTGAGGGGGGCACCAGCAGTCTGACACCAACATATTTGATTGCTATCGCATATCCCGTGGATAACATGCAAACTTGGCTTAAAGGACACCTGTCATCAGGTCTGTGTCACTTGTCCTGTCACTACTACCTGTTGGAGCAGCTCACAAGGATCCCATCCCAGCCTTTATCTAGTTATTTCATACATTTATCATTATAAAAAAAAAAAAAAAAAAAAAAAAAAAAAAAAAAAAAAAAAAAAAAAGTGATGCCACTCCTGTCCCCCCCCCCCTCTCCTCCCCCTGCTCAGGTCTGTATGTAATGTATAGTAAAGCATTGCTAGTGTGTGTGCTGCATCTGCTGACATGCTGCATCCTCTCATACACATGTAAGAGACACAGACATCAGCCACACAAGTACCTGACATGTTCTGCTATATTGTGGTGGCGAACCTATGGCACGGGTGCCAGAGGTGGCACTCAGAGCCCTCTCAGTGGGCACTCAGGCTTTTGCCCCATGGCAGAGTTCGCCAGACATCCATCCTCCTGCAGTCTCAGGATTTGCTATGTTTAGCATTATTTTAATGTGGAGCATCCTGGTATACCTGAGGCCAGGGGCGTCTCTAGGTCAAAAGATCCGGGGCCCGTGCCCCGGATCTTTTTTCCTGTGCTCCGAATCTCCCTGGGGTGCATCAGCTGATATTACCTCTTCCTGCATCCTCAGGATGCAGAAAGAGTTAAGTAGTGTGGAGGAGCAGTCAGCTCCGTGCACCGCAGAGGATAGGAGCTCAGCAGGCAGGGCATCATGCTGGTGGTGAGGAGGGAGGAGTAATCGCCGCCTTCCCCGCCCCTACATCGGAGTCTGACAGGAGGGAACAACAGCCATTCAACTGCGGACAGAGAAGAAGGCGGGACCGCAAGTAGTAGGCGGAGCTAAGAAGAAGGAAGTAGGAGAAAGTCTGCAGATGAGTGACAGGTGAATCAAAAGAGGTGTCAGCAGGGATCAGAGGTGTGAGCAGGTCAGGGGATGTGAGCAGGGGTCAGGGGATGTGAGCAGGGGTCAGGAGGTGTGTGAGCAGTATTCAGGGGACACAGCACTGTAAGGGTGCAAATATACTGCATGTCCAGGACACAGCTGAGATGCGATGTGATGCAGCGGGCCGGATCAATTAATGGATTGTGTCAATAATTCTTAACAAAAATATTTAGTAACAGTTTCATGTTTACAGGCCATGAAGCGGTTATTAAATAATAATGTGGTTGTAGGTTATCGGCACAATCCATTAATTCATGTGGCCGGCTGCATCACATTGCATTTCTGCTGTGTCCTGGCAATGGGGTACAGTTGCACCTTAAAAGGGTTTGCCCACGAATTTCAATCCCGTAGTAATGTTGGTACAAAAAAGATAATTTTTAACCCCTTATTTTACAATGTTACTCAATGTTATTGCTGCTATCACTCAGTGTTGGTCAGTGTAAGATTCCAGAGTGTGAGCGTGGACTCTAAGCATACACTTCATGATCCCTCTGTGCTGTAAGATGCTGTGTGCTGACAATGTGCTTAGATTATCAGTGTACAAGGTTTAGCTACACTTTTATTTACCTTCTTAACATTCACTAGTATCTGACACATAGAAAGAGAGATGAGACAGATCAGAGAAGATGATCTACATCTCTTGCTACATCTCTGATGTGCCTGCCTCCCCGGATAAAGAACTTATCTTCCCGTAGCTTTCTCTCGCAGCTGCTGTTGTATACTGGCAGGAAGTCAGTGTGTATCAGTGTGAGCTCCCCGTAGAATGCAGGGGGTACGGGCCGCTGCAGAGAACAGCTCAGCTCCACAGCATCAGACATGATGGCTGCTGACCCGAAAGTCAGAAGATAGGAGGGTCAGAAACCTGGGGCAACTGAACTTGTGTACACCAGGACTGATGGACAGGTTGGATTTATATCTGTGAAATACTGTATTTTTGTTATTAACAGAGAATGTGCTATTTTGTATATTTAAGTCTTTGTGGGAATACCCCTTTAAAGCTATTTGCACAGGTTGCAGATTTTACATGCTGATTTTCGTGTAGAAAATATGCAGCGTAATACAGTATCAGTAAAGTTAATGGGATTTGGAAAAAGTCATGTAGATGATGCGTAAGAATTCAGCAAAGAAATTGTTCCTCAGTTTGGAAAATCAATAATGATTGTGTTACTTTTCTTGTGCATCCTCTCAGATTTTTGCAAGTATTTTTTTGAAATTGAAAAAAATTTAAATCTAAAAAAGAGTGAAAATCTGCAACAAATCTGCATCAAGTCCACATCATGCTGTGGAATGTGATGTAGATTCTTGCATGAAATGACATCAGATCAGTTGAAACAAAACAGGTAAAAAATTAATGTGGAAAATCTACATGAAATCTGCAACATGTACAGTGGGGTCTCTCTTCCTCTGGTCCTCTGGTATCACATATACATGAGAATACTCCAGTGTTGGGGGCAGAAAGATGGTCAATATTGGTGTTGTTGGCATTATTGTCAGTTCACAAAAGGGCATTTTACAGTACAAGGTAGAATAGGGGGCCGTATTGCAGTGTTTGGGGTAGCTGTATTAGGGGTAGCAGCAGTTAAGGGACCACGGTAGAGGGTATAATGAGGAAATGAAGGTGGGAGGAAATGAAGTGCATTTGGGCGTAGAGCACGTAGGTGGACACTACTGAGAATTTGGTAGTATACATTGGGGCCCGTGCCCCGGATCTTTTGTGTAGCTAGCAACACCCCTGCTCAGAGATAAAGCAAAATGATGTAACTCAATAGAGATAATAATCACAGTAATATCACAGTAGACATATAATGCCCACAGTAATGTCACAATACAGGAACACTTTACAGTGATAATGCAGTGACGGCATAGTAAAGCAAAAACACACATAGTGATGTTACAGTAAACCAACGAAGAGAACTAGCATTCTCGAAAGTTCACCATCAAATATACTCAGCCTCAAAAAGTATCGACTGATTTCTTCACTCACAAGTCTATTCTACCGCTGATAATAAAGACAGTGATGTCACAGTACTGGGATAAGACACATGGTAATGTCACAATACAGGTATAATGCACATAATATTGTCATAGTACAGGGCTAATACACAAAATGATATCACCGAACAAGAATAATGCACAGTTGAATAATGTACAGGAGCCATAGTAACAATCACACTAGATATTAATTGGGATAAAATGGGTAAAAAACTGTCAATGTCATAACTAACCGTTCTTATGCCAGAGCTGAAATAGGTCCCCATTTGGTTGTTGGAGCTTGTATACTTGTTACTCTGGAAGATACACTCTTGATATTAGTATTGTTTTTAATACAACTATGAATAGAGAATGAGCATAAAGTAATCTCTAAATCAACATACGGTAATATACAATAAGTTAAACTAAAGATTTGAACATATAAAAATGAAATGTTTTTCTCTCCCCAGCAGTTTTAGGCAGAGGTTTTTACACAAATGATCACTATATTTTATATACAAGCTCTTAAGTATGTGACCAGAGCAATGTAAAGGTCAATACCAGGCGGAGCAGAATTCTAGCTTTATCTGCTAACTAGGTTATAGGACAGTCTGAGGCCAGGCGGAAAGAGCACTTATTACAGCTGCCCATAGTCAATCACATAACTACCATGCCAGCAAATCACGGGAATAATAGCTGACCCTGCAGTATACTTGGATGGCTGATACACTACAGGAGGGCCTGCTTGCTTCCAATACCAACGTGTGTGTTGCATCTCTACTTATCGCCTATTGATGTTTACACAAGATAAAGCACATTCAGATAAAGAAGTCATTAAAGGGGTTGTCCACTTTCAGCAAATGATTAATATGGTTTGTGTAACGGAGTTATACAATTTTCCAATATACTTTATGTATTAATTCTTCACAGTTTTCTAGATCTCTGCTTGCTGTCACTCCATATAAAGCTTCTATGTTTACTTCCAGTGGACAGAAATCTGATCATGGTCATGTGATGTCACACAGATGCATGGCTTCATATTATCACAGAGAGTAATCAGAGCTGTGTGACCATGGACAGATTTCTATCTAGTGGAAGTAAACATTGAAGCTTTCTATATCAATGCAGCAAGCATAGATGTAGAAAACCTAGAAATCTAGGAAAAATTGATACAGAAAGTATATTGCAAAATTGTGTAACTTTTCACTATACAAACCATGTCAATTATTTGACAAAGTGGACAAGCCCTTTCAGTAATAACTGCTTGCAATGGGGCAGATTTACTTACCCGGTCCATTCGCGATCCAGCGGCGCGTTCTGTGTGGAGGATTCAGGTCTTCCGGCGATTCACTAAGGTAGTTCCCCCGATGTCCACCAGGTGTCGCTGCTGCGCTGAAGTTTGTCGGAGTGCACTGAAGTTCACTACATTTATTTACATATAACAGATAAAGACAGGCTGAGTCTGCTGCTTATCAGGGTCCTCAAATTGTTCTATGAACAGAACTTCAGACGCCTCCTCTGCAGACCTATATGGGCCCCAACAGCGTTTAAATATCTCAGTATGCACTATGCAGTTAATCCATTTGGTCAGGGATACACTCCATGTCAAGGAAGGCTCTACTAATGCTCAGAGCAGTCTTCTCCTCTTGTCCTTCCTAGGAACCCTGCTCCCTAAACCTAATAATAGAGAGGATGAAATTCTGACTGCCTCCATGACAAGCATCTTCTAACCGCTAGGGGGGCTTATTTTGTGTGTCCGTTTGCGGGAGAAATCATCAAGAAATAGTCTGGATCCACTATGGAACATCTTTCTAAGGTTACCACCCTTACTTTGTGGAAGCTCTGAGTGACTGCCTTATCAAAAAGGACTTGGTCCTCTTCTCATTTATTGTTGTTGGTTCAGTTATTCATGGCCTTCAATGCTTCTTGGGTTGTAGGCAAAGCATCTTTAGCAGGGATCTTAAGGGGTCTCTAAAGAGGACAACACTCTTGGTCTATAAGTGTATTGGCTCTTGCAAGGCTCTTATTACATTTCCATTAATAATAATAATTCTTTATTTATATAGCACACATAGATTACGCAGCGCTGCACAGAACTTGCCAAATCGGTCCCTGTCCCCAATGGGGCTCGCAATCTAATCAACCTAGCAGTATGTTCTTTTTCCTTTCTCATTTAACTAAGAATATATCACCCCCTATAGACACCCTGAAAGTGTCACATCTTTGAAAAACAGACAGCATACAGATATATGCCTTCCATTGTTTTTTTTACATTTTTTATTGCTGTCCCATTTACAGCTTTGTAAGTCTTTGGTCCACAAAAGTGAAAAAAAATAGTTTTTATGCATATTTTGGGCCAGCAAAAAAAAAAAAACGACATGCAAATAGCCACAAGGGTCAGTATGCTATAAAGAGGACAACTCTCTTGGTCTATAAGTATGTATCTATGTGGTCTATGTATCACAATAACGTCCTCTGAATCTTTGGAACAGACGGCCGCGAGGAAGGAGGAGTTGGCAGCCACCGAGGATATATCTGCATAAGGCGCTATATCTAGCGCTACAAGGTGAGCGCATAAACCAGAGTTGTAAGCAACTGTCAATTATCTTGACCTACTACACTAGGAAAGCGCCTGTTTGTCCCTCTTCTCCCCTTTTCTCTCCCCCCTGCTACTTGGTTCCACCTCGAGCAACCAAAATTTCGAGGGTACCATAGAGAGGGTCTCCAAACCATTTTAGCTTGGTCTATAAGTGTATTGGCTCTTGCAAGGCTCTTATTACATTTCCATTAATAATAATAATAATTCTTTATTTATATAGCACACAGATTAAGCAGCGCTGCACAGAGCTTGCCAAATCACTCCCTGCTCCCAATGGGGCTCGGAATCTAATCAACCTAGCAATATGTTCTTTTTCCTTTCTCATTTAACTAAGAATATATCACCCCCTATAGACAGAAAAAGTGACACATCTTTGAAAAACAGACAGCATACAGATATATGCCTTCCATTGTTTTTTTTACATTTTTTATTGCTGTCCCATTTACAGCTTTGGAAGTCTTTGGTCCACAAAAGTGAAAAAAAAATAGTTTTTATGCATATTTTGGGCCAGCAAAAAAAAAACCCACATGCAAATAGCCACAAGGGTCAGTATGCTATCTTGACAATTCTTTCCTCCTGGGTAGTTGCTTTAATTCCTTACCTGGTGCAGGTTCTTCCTGGGTAGTTGCTTTAATTCCTTACCTGGTGCAGGTTCTCTGACTCATTGACAATGTCAGCCTCTGGATAATTCTTTCCTCAAGAGCTTGTGGATGGTACCAAAGCGGGCAAGTGATATACCTACCCCAGAAAATCAAGCATTTGGGAATGTTCCTGGACAACCAAGGTGTTTCTCCTAAAGGCCAAGACTTTCTCTTTGGTCCTGGGGAAGGTATCTCCACACAACCAGTTCCACTCTCTTACCTTTAAGTTTCAATAGTTTCCTGAGAGAAGTTGTCCCACCTTTCATCTGAACAGTTATTTGCATTTTAAAGGGTGTTGCCATCTAATGTATAAAATATCAACATATAAAGTTTTGATTGGAGCCATCTTGATAATGGAGGTCTCCGGACCTTGGTCTCACTGTGAGCTTGAAAGAAGAAATGGTACTGGCTCATACTTAGTAGCCAGCCTGCCCCCAGCACTTAAAAAAAATAAACTTACATACTCAACTCTGGGTGGTTCTGATGTTCGGCGCAGCTCCCTGTCTTCTGTCTTCTCCGCGATGCTCCAGTCCCCGCAGCTCCTCTTTTGCCTTCTGTCTGCTGTAACAGCCGGTAGAGACGCGACCATGCGCTATGATGCGGCCGCTAATGGCGCATCTTCAGTATGAAGATCACATCCTGGTCTCTTACCACAGATGTAACCACAAGGTTATCACCGCACTGACCAGAACTGGGCACCTGGACCTCCTTCTTCCCCATCGCTAAGTAGTATCTGACAGCAGCCAACTGATGGTTTGTTTTCAAATTCTAATCCAGCAATCCTATTGGCTGTTGGTGGCTGCAGTTACCATGGTGATATATACAGCTGAATATTTTACTCCTTAATGACCAGGTCTGTAAGAGCCTTAATAACAGGATACTTGAGTTGTTGTTTTTTTTTTAATAACCTTAACATTTTGTATATAATGGCCTGGCGAATAGATATCTGATACAAAAAGTTATTAACATGAGTTCTTTGTCTTTTGTGTTTGCTGATTCGTCCCTAATATGTAAAGGATCTAGTGAGGAGGGTGGTTATACCAACATAAAGCATTGATGTGGGCTATGTAATAAATTTTTTTTGGTCTTTAAATTCTGATTAGTACATTATATTAAAGACATCTGAAGGACATTTACCCTTATTAATATAATATTAATAACTATTGTGAAGTCTTCATATTACAGGCAGAAAAAATCTCCCTCTTAAGAAGGGTCTGTTTAAGGTTGCAGTCGCACACAGTGTTGCATTTCCAAATGCAATGCTAGTGACCAGGGTCTGGCATCGGCCTGATCACATTTGTATTTCTATGTAAACGCACGCGATCGCTAACCTAAGATTTTTAAATTGCGCCTTATTCATTATAAGATAATATTATTACAGACAACATCCCAGTCTTAGCAAATCACACACAGGTTCCCTGACATATAGCACATACATAAAGGTGCATTGCAAAAGCGCCTTCTGTTTACACAGTATATAATCCTGTATATAACAATACAGTGTGTAAACAGTATGTAAAAATTCAGAGCAGCATTGTAAATAATGATATATATACTGTATGGAAAAATAAAAGAGAATAGCGTATATTATGCTTCGAAAAAACACTGTATGTAATTGGGCTTACTGTCCAGATATCATACTTGATCTAGACAAGCTTAGTCCATAAACCACCCACAACTCACATAAAGTGATTAATGTGCAAGTTACTGTCCCTCTTTGCAGGCCACAGATCCCTTCCATCCTACTAAAGTGCTCCTAACATCATTCACACTGACGCATTTCCCTGCCACCTATTATCAATTCAGTCTTAGGCTACATGCACACGATGTATGCCTGCCGTACCGTAGTACGGCGTGCATACATCGGCGGCGGGGAGAGGAGCAGGGGATGAGCGCTGCTGACCCCCGATCCTCTCCATAGAGTAACATAGGGCCCAGCGCGGTATTCCGTCAAAAGATAGGACATGTCTTATCTTTCTACGGGCTGTGGAACGGTATGGTGCCGCACATGTGCTGCACTGTACCATATACGCCGTATATACATCGGCCGTATATACACCTCCCCATACGTTCATGTGAATGTAGCCTTCGGCCGCATTCACTTGACTGTTGTGGCGACTCTTGTCCGGCCGCAAGTTTAGCTGATGGCAGATGATTATTATTAACCTCCTTGTCCCCTCCCTTCGTTCTCCATGCTCCATTTCTCATAACTTTCGATAGCTGCATTTTGAAGAAAAATTATTTTATACCATATGGAAATTAGTCTGTGGTGCTCTACAGAGCACCACCTGGCTCTGCCAAGTTATATTTTATTTTTGCCCTGGGGCTAGTGGCATGGCCCCGAGAGCGTTCTGAGAGCTCTCGGAGAGGGAAACAAGCTGGTAGGTCACCACACGCATGCGCAAGATTTTCACATCGACCTATACTGCCGGCTTGATTCCCAGTTCGGGGAACACTCATTTTGGTAACTTAACCCCTAAATGACACATGACGGATAAGTACATCATACAACGTCTGGCACTGCTCAGCCCTTGAGCCCTCTCCATAGCCACAGGGTGTTTACTAGCACCAATCGCAGATGTTTACATTGTGATCATCGCCGGCGGCTTCCAAAAGATGGTGGTCCATGGGTGAAGATCATGGCTCCCCGTGACGTCATTGGGGAGCGGCAAAATGGTCACATGACAGCCTGGGGTCATACAAAAACCTGTGGCTGTCTAAATTTAACGATTTGCACATTGTAATGAATGGTGAGGAATATCCCCATATACTGCTATAGCACCCAAATTTGAAAATGCCCCTTTTTCACCAATTTACTAAATATTAAAGATTTAATGAAAAGTAAACAAAAGTATGTACAGTCCGCAAAATGATAGCACTGAAAACATCATCTCATTTAGCAAAAAATTACACCACTCACAGCTCTGTACACTGAAGTATTAAAACGTTATTATTGCCAGAAGATTTTAATTTTTGTAAATGTATGAAAACATTATAAAACCTATATAAATTTGCTATCCCTGTGATAGTTCTGACCCAAGGAACAAAGTTGACATGTCATTTGGGGCGCACAGTGAAAGCAGTAAATTCCAAGCCCACTAGAAAATAGAAATGCATTTTTTCACCATTTTCACTGCAACTGGAATTTTTACGCGGAAAATAAACCATCACACAGATCTTTGCATGGGGCCCTGATTCTGGAAATGGCAAGCATTTCCCCTATCAGCTCTACTTTTGGACATCTAGCATTGCCATATTACAAAGTATATGCTGCTCAAACTAGTCGTCACTCATATTGTACTAAAGAAACGTTGGAAATTAATGTTGACTAATTAATAAATCTCATATTTCTGCTTAAACTAGGTGTCAGTCAATATTGTGTGAAGGAAATATAAAACATGATTGTCATATTTTGTGGCTGCAGGCTACAGATTTTTCATCAGGTTGCTAAAACCTAATTTCTGTGATTAGGACATTCACGCTGGATGCTCCAACAGTAATCAGCCATTATGTATTCCATCGTCCTTCCTTTGTACTTATTTCTTGATAGAAACGCTCAACATCTCATAAACTAGAGAAATGGGAGGTATTTTCAGAATCAGACACTCAATAATATCCAGAATCTGGCACCACAAAAATGTTGTATTTTGTAATTTGTATTTGTTCTGCAGTGTTATTATTGGTGTGTGGCCACTGGATGGCAGTGTTGTATTATGTTTTACATCAATGACATTCAGCTTATGTTAGGACTACACAGCAGAGGGTTGGATATTGGGCACCTGTACCTGGTCTTTTCAGCATTAATCATATCACATGTTCACAAAGGCAGTGTCAGAAATCCTTTATTCCAGCAGCCATCCATCTGTACACTATGAGCATGCTCCACTTATGCTTTATTGACTTATTACTGAGCTTGTTTCCATAAGAACGTCTGGCCTGCTCAAAAGGGTTTTTTCCAGTACAAATCTATGTTTAATTTTGTAGATAATAAAAGGTTTATTAATTTCTTTTCCAAATGTTTCCTTTCTCTTATCATGTTGTTGGTAAAATTATTTTGTGTGGAGAAGTTACCAATGGACATAATCATGGATGCAGGAATTTTCTATGGTCCGGCGCTTTTGAGAAACCAAGCCACGTTATAATGCCATGTTATCTTCTTTTGCATGCATTATTTCTCCCGCTTTCTGATTGAAAACATAACCTCACTACAATAAGGAAATGATGCTACGGATTCTGACAAGTGGCAAACCATAGAAGGTTTGTGCATTCATGGTCATATTCACTGGCAACCTATGAAGATAACAGACTGCACTAAAATGGTCAAAGAAAATCTTTAAAATTCTGCAATGTGTATTCAATGCAATGTACTTTGTGCAAAAACTGTTTACTTTTCTATTGTCTTCAAACACAGACATATTTGTTTGAAAACCTTAAACTCTAACTCTTTTTAATCTCTTAATCAACACAGTTCTGAATTTTCTCTCCAGCCTATTCCCAAGTAATCAATGTTATTCTTTTAGATCTTTATAGTCCAATAGTCTGCTCCAGCTAAGAACCACCCATCAATAAATTGGGTACTTGAACTACCCTGAAACTTTGCTGGTTATACTCTCTATAATGTCAGATAGGTGGGTTCTGAGCTGAAGCAGGCAGCCTGGCACCACCCACATTACAGGAATGAGTTGAAAATACTGACAATGATTATTTGTTTGGGAATGTTTGGCCCAGCAGCGAGGAGCTTCTCCCAATCGCAGATGCTTTCAGACTTAAACGCTTATGATCAAGAACTAGCATCACATGTTTTGCATTGTTGAACAGCAAAATACACATTGGACCCCATTCCATGGATTTAGGTCTAAACAAATGTCCTTTCTAGAATTTCCTCTTTTATGTGAAATCTCACTCATTTACCCCAGCTACAGAACTAAACATACAGGCAGTTAAAAAAATAGGGGGGAACTGGTTCTTTATCTGCAGCACTTACAGTTGTACTCAAAAGTTTACATACCCCTGCAAAATGTTGGCTTTCTTGGCCTTTTGTCAGAAAATATGAATGATAACACAAAAACCTTTTTCCCTTCGTGGTTAGTAGTTGGCTGAAGTTAGGCCCCTTCCACGCTAGCGTTTTTCACACGCATGTTCTGTGCATGCTTTTGACGTGCAGAACTTGCATTGCACTCTGTCCCATTGTTTCCAGTGGGCTTGTCCTTTCTTGCGTTTTTTTTTCTGCGTGTGCATGCATTTGTTTTCACACGCGTCAAAATCATAGCATGCTCTACTTTTGCGTTTCTCACGCCCCATTCAAGTCTATGGAGATGCATCAAAAACGCATTGTATTCGCGAGCATTGCAAGTGCAATGCGAGTGTAATGCGTTTTAAATGGATGGGTTGCTAGGTGATGTGGAAAAAAGCCAGGTGGTACCAATTTAAGAATCATGTGATTTAAAAAAATGTGTGTGAAAAACACACAGAAAACAGAAGAAAAACGTGGACAACATGCGTGTGAAAAACGCAAAAACACTAATGACTCCAAAGAAGAAAGGACCAAAGATGCAGCAAAAACCATTAGTTTATCACACATTGCACCATCACGTGATCTGCAAGTGTGGAAGAGGCCTCATTGTCAAACTTCTGTGTTTTCTCTTTTTAACCCCTTTATGACTTGGCCAGAAAAGTCTTAAACCTCTGAAAACGCCAAAGCCACTTTTGACCTTCCTGACACGGGCCATTTTTTCAAATCTGCCGTGTCACTATAAGTGTTTATAAATTCGGTTTAACATATCCAAGTGATTTTGAAATTATTTTCTCGTGACACTTTGTACTTCATATTAGTTGAAAAATTTTGGTGGTATGTTTGGTGAAAATTTTGGAAAATTATTGATTTTTAAAATTCAAAATGCTCTAATTTTTCAATATATAATTATAACAGCAAAAAAACTTTGGTTTATGTTGACATTATTTTTTTTTGCATCCTCTCATTTTTGTAAGATGTTATGGAGCTTTGAACTTTAGGTGCTATTTTTCACATTTCATAAACACAAAATTCACGCTATTGAGGTACCTGCTCAGGTTTCAAGTCACTTTAAGAGACCTAAATAAATGTAAAATCCGATAAATTACCCCTTTGTTTTCACACGCGTCAAAATCATAGCATGCTCTACTTTTGCGTTTCTCACGTCCCATTCAAGTCTATGGAGATGCATCAAAAACGCATTGTACTCGCGAGCATTGCAAGTGCAATGCGAGTGTAATGCGTTTTAAATGGATGGGTTGCTAGGTGATGTGGAAAAAAGCCAGGAGGTACCAATTTAAGAATCATGTGATTTAAAAAAACGTGTGTGAAAAACACACAGAAAACAGAAGAAAAACGTGGACAACATGCGCGTGAAAAACGGAAAAACACTAATGACTCCAAAGAACAAAGGACCAAAAATGCAGCAAAAACCATCAGTTTATCACACATTGCACCCTCAGGTGATCTGTAAGTGTGGAAGAGGCCTCATTGTCAAACTACTGTGTTTTCTCTTTTTAACCCCTTTATGACTTGGCCAGAAAAGTCTTTAACCTCTGAAAACGCCGAAGCCACTTTTGACCTTCCTGACACGGCCATTTTTTCAAATCTGCCCTGTGTCACTATAAGTGGTTATAAATTCGGTTTAACATATCCAAGTGAATTTGAAATTATTTTCTCGTGTCACTTTGTACTTCATATTAGTTGAATAATTTTGGTGGTATGTTTGGTGAAAATTTGGGAAAATTATTGATTTTTAAAATTCAAAATGCTCTAATTTTTCCATACATAATTATAACAGCAAAAAAACTTGATAACTTACATTAACCGAAAGTCTGGTTTATGTGGACATGGTTTTTTTTGCATCCTCTCATTTTTGTAAGATGTTATGGGGCTTTGAACTTTAGGTGCTATTTTTCACATTTCATAAACACAAAATTCACGCTATTGAGGTACCTGCTCAGGTTTCAAGTCACTTTAAGAGACCTAAATAAATGTAAAATCCGATAAATTACCCCCTTATAGAAACTATACCCCTTAACGTATGTAAAATCATAACTTTAATGAAGTTGTTAACCCTTAATGGTTTTAACAGGAAACCAAACCACAATTTTGTGCATTTTGAAAGTTCATATTCTGGCTCTAAATGAACGTGTTTTTCATAAAATGTACAAATTCTACGCGTGTATTAAATACAAAAATGCTCACAAATTTGATAGCAATTTCTCCTGAGTCTAAACAATACCCCATTTATGTGGTGGTAAATTGCTGTGGGGGCCCACCAGCCAGAGCATTGAAGGGAAGAGGTGCACCATAAGAGCAGATTATGCGTTGTCCCTTTCTAATAGCTATAGAATCTTTATTTTTGGCAATTTGACAAATCCGGGCTTATTCAGCGATCATTAGATGCACTTTCCAAATACTTCATTTTTGGTGGGTTATTGGTAGAGATTGAGGAAAATGCTAGTACGAGTTGATTTGCTCGTGAGAGAAATTAGCAGATACTCGAAACTGTAGTTGCTCGGAGCATCCTTCGCCCCGCTCGAGCAGAAAATGGAGCTCCCGCCGTGTTGCTTTTTTGGCGGCCAGAAACAGACCGCCCCAATCACAAGCAGGAGACTCTTCATCCACCCAGAATGACGTGGTACCCTTCACGTCGATAGCAGTGGTTGGCTGGGCCAGATCAGGTGACCTGGGAAAGAATAGCGTGCCCGCGCTGCTCGGATAATTCTGTGTATGGATGCGCTAGGGAGAGGCGAGTGCCTGCTGTCCGGACAGCGTAGGGTGTTCTATAGCTTACTGTTAGGCAGGAGTTCTTTCAAAGAACCCAACAGCCCGTTTAGGGCTTACTAACGTTCGACTTTTTTTTTTTATTTGCATCTAGTACCATTTTTGAGGAATTGCGGGGGACTTTGCTACCGTTGTGTGGTTTTAGCTCTTAGTGGCAACATATCCACTCAACCACCAAGTGGGACATTTAGTAGGTGGTGGATTTCATAGGCCACAGTCTGCCATTGTCTTTTTTATTTTACGTTATTGTGTTTAATAACTCAGCTCAGCTCATCTTGATAGTAGGGTGCTTATAATGGCTGAAATAGCCTAGGCTCCATCCAAACGGGTTCCGCATACAGTAGAGTTATATCTTTTGCTTTTCTGGTTGATCTGCTGGGGCTGTACTTGATGCCAGTGCATATACTAGCCAATGTGAGCAATTTGTAGGGACTTGCGATCGCGTGTTTGCGCTTAGAGCCGCCCTATCCATTGAAAAGACCGAAGTGGGAACCTTTAGTTAGGGTTGGATTTCAACTTTTTGAGCACATCTCCATTTGTCCTTTTTATTTTACGTTTATTTGTTTAATAACTCAGCGTCATCTAATCTGGATATTAGTAGTGTGTTTTCATACTTGGCTAGAAACTAGCATAGGAGAACCCACCACAGCTTACGCTACCGTAGTTTATCTATTTGACTTTGGTGATCTGATGGTGGCTGTCTTGCTGCAGGCATCTACTAGCCCAATGTGAGCAATTTTAGTAGAATGGACCGCTGTGTTTTGCGCTAGTGACGCACATATCCATTGCAAAGGGCCGCTTGGGAAAATAGTAGGTGGTTGGATTTCAATTAGGCACAGTCTGCATTGGCCCTTTTTATTTTACGTTTATTTTGTTTAATAAACTCAGCGTCATTCACTCTGGGCCTATAGTGTGATAATACTGGCTAGAACACTAGCCAATAGGAGAATCCAAAGGCTCGCCTCCAGAGCGTTATATATTTGATTTCTGGGATTTGCTTGGTGGGTATTGCTGAGGGCATCTACTAGCCAACTGAGAGCAATGGGTAGTGGACTTGCGACCGCTGTGTTTGCGCTTGTGGACGCACATATCATTGCAAGACCGAAGTGGGCCAATTGTGAGGGGTTGGATTATCAATTAGGCCGTCTGCATTTGTCCTGTGTATTTTACGTGTCTTTTGTAATAACTCGTGTCATTCATCTGCATGTAGGTGCTTAATTGACGTGCTTAGAAAATCGCATAGACAAAGGGATAGCATTGTTTGGTTTTAAAACCAAAAAAACCAAAAAAAAAAAAAACACCCACCCGTTAAAAAAACATTAAAGCATAACTCGCATTTAAACATTTAACCCGAGGGCTAGGGGTAGAGGGACGAGGGCGGGGGGCGTGGGCGCACTAATGCAGGGTCAGAGGCCGTGCGTCCTGGCCTGGGTTTGAGGACACCACCTGCTTAGAGGAGAGGGGAAACGCCGCAGAGCTAGCTCCACTCCTAGGTCAGTCTGAAGTTACTGCGGACTCCTGGTCGCGCACTGTTGCGGCCAGGCAGCCAGCCACAGTGTAACAGGTGATGCGTGGATTGCATGACAATGCTCGCGAGCAATTTGTCCACAGCGTTCTTACAAGCAGTTCCACCATGTCACCGAAATCGCACCCACTCCCCCAGCCGGCACCTCAGGCCTAATAACACCCAGTCTGCCCCCTCCAGGGCACCAAGTTGGGCATTTGAACCGGCATACTCTGAGGAATTTTCTGGGACCCTTCCCACGGTCACAAACATTGTCGGTTGCTGCTGAGCATCTTTCCGCTGCCCGTTTTCCACCAGTTCCCGCGGGGTGATGAGACATTTTTCCGTCGTGGCAGTGTGAAGAGTGAGTCGCCGATGAGGAGAACGGTTGTCGAAAGTGTGGAGGAAGTGTGGGTAGGGCAGTGGAACGTCCGAGGGGCGCAGACTGAGGGATCGGAGGATGATGCGGTGACAGACCAAGCTGGGTGAAGAGGCGGGGTGAACACGTGCTCTGCGACGGAGAGAGTCTCGACCAGAAACTGTTGGAAGAGGCAGTGGGGGGGGCCAGACGGAGAGAGGCAGGGCCAAGAGCTGGTGCATCAGCGCCAAATGTTTGTAAACTAGTGAAGTCCCTTGGCGAGGGCTCTTGCGGCGGGGCTAGGTTTCGAAGTTGGAGGTTTTAGGAAACACGGGATGACGAAGGGAGGTGGGTGCAAAATTGCAAAACAGGACCCTCAGCCGTGGTCAACACTACTAGGTAACTACCACCAGTATGCGCAGGCATGTGGAATGCTCAACACCCCACTCAGTGGCAAAAAGCCGTTCACCTCCGGCCGTGCACACAATGCTCCTTCGCCTGTGTCAGCTGATAGCAGCCCCCTGCCCGGCCCTGCCCCACAAACCCCATCTCGCCCTCACGATCCCCCACAGCATCCACCAGCGTTCAGCTCTCCATCCCCACAGAGTGGAGCGGAAAACGCAAATATAGTGCAACCCAACCAGCTAAGCCAAGCCCTTAATGTGCACATCTCCAGATTGTAGCTGGAGATGCTGCCCTATGGCTAGTAGAGGACCGAGGCCTTTCGCAAACTCAGGCGGCTGGCCGCCCATCGGTTTCGGTCCCCAGCCGCCAACTTTCCGATTTTGCCGTCACAGCCCTGCACCAATGCTCACGAGGGGCGCCGCATCGTGCGCATTATTCAGGAAGTACAGCACGATGATGCACTATCAGGGCAAGAGCAGCGCCGCCTTCCACTGCCCGCTAACTAACTGTTGTGCGACGTGCACGAGGTGGAATTCACACTGACCCATGTATCCAGAGTTGTAACAGAGCGCGCGCCCTGTAGACTGCCAGAATGTCAACTTCCCCCGAACTGGTAGTCAGGTCAGTCTAGGGCGAAAGTTACAATGAAAGGGAAGTGGACGGGGATGTTGTATCGTCAGGGTGAGTAAACTTGAGGAGGTCAACAAAGATGGTCAGTGGCGATTGCCGCCCATATCAGACCTTCACCATCCCGCTGCCTTGGCCTGTTGAAAAATCTCTGTCAGCATGAAGGCGGAAGATTTGCGCTCGTCACAAGAGGCGGGGGAAAAGAAGAATTCCCTTGTGATAGACAAGCACCACCCTTAGGTCTGTTTCTCATCGCAAGGATTATCGGAGGCGGTGGACGGGGGAGGAGGAATGAGGCGGACGAGGAGGAGAATGTGGCGAGAAACAAGAGGGGACCATTGTTGAGCCGTCACTTGTAGAGTGTATGGGCAGCAAGAAGAGGAGTTGGAGGAGTGGAGGAGGAGGAATGGACAGTAAGGCAGTGAGGGGAGTGAATTCTTACGCGTTGGTCTCTGGCGGCATATGGCCAGATTTCATTCGCTAGCTGCTATACCGTGGAACATAGCGTTCAAACGAATTTATTACAGAAGATAAGGGTGTTCACTATATGGAACCCTAGGTACAAGCAACATATTCAACTCTATCCTGCAGAGGAAAAGGAGTCAGGTGAGAAGGCTGTAATACCCAGAGGCCTGGTTCCCAAGCTGAAACGTTATTTTCCATTATGACCGCGCTTAGCGGAAGAGTGCCGTAGTTCATGAGGGAAAAGTCGCGCGGGAGAAGTAGGCGAGAAGGCACTCTTGTCCAGCACGGCAAGGGGGACGACTTACAAGGATTTTTTTTTGCCAGCTTATGTCACCCCAGCAAGACACGTCAAATGTCCAGTCTCGGCAGACAGTAGGGCCGATCTTTACAGAAAGATGGTGAGGGAGTAGAGTAAGTAGTAGAAGTACGTTAGCGACCATACCATCGTCCCCTAAATGCTCCAACAGCTCCAACAAACTACTGGGTTTCAAAGTGGACCTGTGGCACGAACTGGCGCGGTCGCCCTTGGAGGGGGGTTCTTGCCGCCTGCGATAGCCGTTTGTCCGAGCGGGTTTTAGTGCAGTGGTGGCATCATCACGAAAGATAAGCGACAAATGCTGTCCGCCTGACAGCGTGACAGGCTGCCGTTATTCCTTGACTATAAAGCTGGATTTCTCATAATTTCCAATCTCCACCCGGTGAAGGAAGCTCCACCTGAAGAATTGTCCACTCCTCCTCATCTCATTTTCCCTCCCTTCTCCTCCTACGGGACAGTAAATCCGCGGAACCTTGCTCTATTTTTGCCGGGCCCCACTGGCTCTAAGATATAGTACTTCTGCATTTAATTTTTATGGAGGGCCAAGACCCGGTCTATGTTTTCAACAATGTTTGGGAGTCGCCACATACAGGCACTCAAGCTATTGCAATTTTTATTGGGAGGGCACTACCGGCTCCTTCTGGTTTGAACACTTTTTGGACTGCCACATACAGGCACTCAATCTTTCATTTTCTCTGGAGGCCAATACCTCGCTCCTTGGGTTTCTGAAAAACTTTTTGGGACTGCCACATACAGGCACCAATCGATTCCAATTTTGGAGGGCACCTACCTGTCCTCTGGTTTGGAAAACTTTTGGGACTGCCACATACAGGCAATCCATCTATTCTATTTTTTGGAGGGCCACCTAACTGCTCCTGGGGTGGAAAACCTTTTGGGATGCCCCATACAGGCACTCAATCTATGCTATTTTTCGGAGGGCCACCTACCGCTCCTTGGTTGAAAAAATTTTGGGACTGCCACATAATGCACTATCCCAATTAAATTGTCTCATAGCAGCCTCCCCACGTTTGTCTCCATTGCTACCTCCCACAAGTCGTCATTAGCTGCCTCCATACATCGTCCCTTTATCAAACGCGGTGTGTCAGGCAGAAATTTGGTTGTTTTCATGGACCACATCAAAAGTTGTTCATTTGTCGCCCCCAGCTGTGTTATCCCAAAACTATAATAATAAACTGTTCATTTACCAAGATTATTTCAGACGCTTCTTGGCATCTGTCGTACAGGTCCCCTCACCAGCCATCATCTCCCAAATGTAGAACGCTAATACACTTCGATCTTATAAAAAGTTCTTTAGAATTGCTGTTGGGGAGTAGCATAGGAAGGGGCTTGGATTGGCGAAAGCTGCCTGGCTGGGAGCGAAGTTCCCCCCCCCCCTCCAAGACCACTAACTAGTTTTAATGCAGACCTTTAATCTACTACAGTTCCTGCCCCATAATAATAATAATAAATCTTTATTATTTCCGACATCATATTCCGAGGCTTTACAATCCTAGGAAACACAAATACAAATGTAATGTAACAGAGGAACACATTTGTAGGGACAACAGGAGTGAGGTCCCTGCTCGCCAGAGGTTAGGTTTATGAGATGATGGGGTGGGCGGTAACAAGAGGTGGGTAAAAGAATATTTAGGGTAGCATTCTTTTAGGGGCATAGAACAAAATAATAAATGGAATTGTGCGCTTGGAACAACTCAGGCCGTCATCTATATACCAGGTCCAGGGTGGAAATGGGACTGTGAGAAGTCTGGGCGTGGTGTGGATAAAGATGGGCGGACGAACACAGGAGGGTTAGTAGAGAGTTTTAAACTTAATGCCTTTAAGCGTGTATCGGCTGCCTAAGAAAGGGGGTTTAAGAGCAAGTTCTTGCAACTTTGGAGGGAGGTTTAGGTATTAGTCTGTGATCGTCCAGGGAAGAGCATCCATAGAATTGGTGCAGCTCTCGAGAAGTCTTGGAGGCCGCGAGTGGGAGGGTGCCGCACTAGGGTAGGGTTTAATCATAAGATCCATGGCGGATTAAGAGCACGGGTTGGGCGATTAGATGCGATGATAAGAGAGGAGAGGTCGGGGGGTGCAGATTACAGAGATTTATGGATGAGGGTTGGTTATTATTTTTTAAACTATTCGAAAAAAGGAGATGGCCAGCAGGCCGCTATGGCATGAACTGTAAGCATACATGGTCCCTATCCAAGAGCTGTGTCAGGCAGAATGTTGGGTTGTTTTCCTGGCTTCACAACCAACTTGTATGTTAACTTTGTCGACACCCTGCGGTTGTAATCCACAAAAAATACGGCAAACTTTATCATTTTACCGATATTATTCAGCGTTCTTGCGCATAGTTTTACATTCCCCTCAAACGCACATGATCCTGAAAGGTATAAGAAAACGAGACGACAACTTGATCTTTAACAAAAAGGTTTTAGAAGTGCTGGTTTGGGAGTATGGAAGTTCAGGAGTAGCTAGAGAAAGGGGGCTTGGATGGAGAAAGCTTCGCATGGCAGCGGAGCGCGAGCTCAATGCCAGATCCACCTAACATTAGTTTAATGCAGCACCTTTCATCTACTACTAGTTTCAATGCATCCATAATGGTCCCCTTATCAAAACGCGCTGTTTGTAGGCAGAATTTTGGTTGTCATGGCTGCCATGAAATTTGTCCAACTGCTGTGGAATCCACAAAAATACTGGCCAAACGTTTATCATGTACCGATATGATTTGAGCGCTTCTTTGTAACCTCCTTGGTTCCTTCTCTGCCACCATTGGGTTTGAAGCTGAGTCATCTTCGGGTAATGTCGACATGACACTTATGACTGACGCTGGCTGCCTTGCATGCAGTACCTATAGGTCAGGGTAATTATTGGAAGTTTTAGATGCTATCTAGCTCATTCTGTCACTCGTCAGGCCATGCTGTGGCCAAATATTTGGCATAATGGTCGATTATGCAGCTCAGAGCATCCCAGCATGCGCCCGTGTTTCCTGTCCATTTCGTGGTGTTTCCATCTTTTGAGGTTCCCAGGTGTTGGCCCCGTCCTGGTTGCGAAGCCTTGGTCCCCTTGCAAAATGCTCGAGTCTCCCATTGAATTCAATGGGGTTCGTTATTCGAGAGAGCCCTCGAGCCTCGGGAAAAGTTCGCTCTCGGGAAGGTAAGTAGCCTTTTTGGTTTTCTTGACCGGGCGGAGCGAGCAGGTTAAGGCGGAGAGCCGTCCGTATCGTGGGTGACGGTTCTTGGTGATTGTATACCCTCTTAAATGTATGTGGAAAAGATAGGGAGATAAAAAGACGAAGTGATGAGTGACACATTCTGGCTGATTCCGTTATTTGCTTCGGTTTGACCCGGAGGGGGCCCCCTGACACTAATGCGGAAGCGTAGTAGGTGACACCGATAGTCAACTTGATGTTAATTCTATACTAGTATTCACCCTAATGAAATACCGGGAATACGTATTTGATAGCTAGGGATTATTAGACCGTAGCGTTACAGATATAGCCTAAAAAGAGCTCCTGGGAGTCATAATGCGTTTTACGAAGCCGCAACTGCGAGGGATCTTATAAGCAGGTTAGATGCGACCGTAAGGCGGGGAGACCACCAAGAACCTGACGAAAAAGAGCCCGACGGAGACCTGGAGTATACGGAAATGGTGGGGAAATGAAATTTGTCCAACCCTCCCCCCCCCGCCGGTAACGGGAAGGAGGTATTCACCGCCCAGCAAACGAAAAAGCAAAGCGCTAAGGAACCATCAGACCCGCAGTGACGTGCTCTGAGGCACTCGAAGCAACGAACAATGATGACCATGCACGCTCCGCGGCGTCAGAAAGGGTAGGGTCAATGCTAAGCCGCAATGCCTCGCCCGCGCGGGTCGGAACGCAGCCAGTCGGAGAGTCGCTCGCAGTAGAGGTACAATCACACTAAGCCAGACGAGCAAAGACAGAGACGGTGAGCCCTAAACTAAAATAGCCCATCTCCCTCTGTATAGGAAGACGAGGCAGAGCGGAGATATACAACATAGCTTGCCCGCCACACACAAGTATCTAAAACGGAATGATAGCTGTGCCATGACCGGCCAGAGCGGTAACCTAAAAGACACACAGAGGGATACAGCACCTTTGCCCCCGTAATGAGGAGATGCCAGCCCCTGCAGGAGACCCCCACGGTATACAGCCCTTCCGTCCAGGTGGCCCCCGTATTACAGACTGCAAGTCCCTGGCCCCAGTATAAGATAACAGACCATAGCCCCCACGTAGATAGCTGTCAGGCCCACCTAGGGTGCACCGGTATACATCGAAGGAAATCTTCCAGCCACCGGGTGGGTCCAACTCGGGATATAGGCCTGCCAGCCAGAGGATGAGGGAGGGGTGCCCGGTATGGAGCAGACCCCCACGATCACGTTGATCAATAAAAATACTCACAAAAACACACCATTCTGCCAGCCCCTCGGGTCTTTGTATGAATCGTTTGAGTAAGTGCGGCACACACAAATACTATTGCACAGATTGTAAGAAGACAGAGGGAGGCCGCTGTGGAAAGGGTGTGTTTGATTTTTTCTTTTTTTGGAGTTGATTTTTGTTGACTCGAGTATACTCCGAGTTAACTGTTTTCTACCGCGATATATGGTTAGTTTTTTATAATTTTTCCAATCTAGTAATGAAAACCTTTATAAGAGAACATCTAATTTTTTCTAGTTTCCGATATGTTTCCGAGACTACGGCCAATTTTATAGTGTGGGTTAGAGAGAGCCTGGTTTAGGGATTCTTTTTTACATACGGGGGTCATTTACAAGGCGGCCGAATCGTGTTTTTTAGCGCAGTGGCGGCCAGCGCATTGCGGAGCATTGGCCGCCAGCAGGCACACAACGGAAATCGGGGCGTGGCCGTACAAAAAAACCGATGGATCAGAAACCATATGCTATTTTTTTAAAAAAGTGTAGCATGACACGCGCGACTGTTGTTAGGATGGGGGGGCCACCCAACGAAAGGGGATAGTGTGCCCTGAGCTTGCCCAACCAATGTCCCTTCTATAGCCCCACGCATAAACGTGGGGCGGGACTACTGAAGACTGAAACCATGCCCTGTGGGGCAGGCGAAAAACCAGATGCCCAACATAAAACACAAAAGATTATGGGTTGATAGCGGAGTCCAACCCGAGTAGGGCAAGTCACTACGCAAAACAGGGGCAAAAGCGTCAAATGCCAACAAAACGAGCACAGGGCAACAAGATACAGTAAGAGTAAGTAAACCTAATGCTGAGAGCGCGGGTGGAGACGGATTTCCACCATGGACAGGTGACTGTGAAGCTGCATTTATTGGCAGCCGAACTCACACCAAGAAAACTGATAGGCGGGAAAATTTGGGAAACCCCTTCATGGTGCAGACCAACAGGCAATCATGAGAGTCAACGTACAGCATTACCGAGCAACCAACTCCTAGACAGGCGGCGATATAGCAGACGTTACGGGAGAGAGGAGTGGGAGTTTGAGAGGATAGATAGGGGAGTGGATCCCAGCTGTTTGGTGACCGCGGTGTCTATAGGGCAGTGGTGGCGAGCCTATGGCCGGGTGCCAGAGGTGGCACTCAGAGCCCTTTCAGTGGGAACTCAGGCCTTCAACCCAGCACCAGCTGCCAGGACTACACAAGAAGGTGTGGATAGAGATGGATTATCGTTGGAGCTCCTGCTCTGGGTCCCGTGATTCTTCCTCTTCGGAAGGAAGCTGTAATTCAAATGTCTCCATTTTCTTTCTATTGTATTGGTGTCCTCAGGATGCCAATACGATTGACACTTGTGAAACAGCTTGGATCACTAGGTTACTGTCGAAATTGTCATGTTGGCACTTTGCGACATAAAAGTAGGTTTTGTTTGTAGGTTGGGCACTCTGTCTCTAAAAGGTTCGCCATCACTGCTATAGGGCATTACCAAGATGATCACCACCCTCCGTGCAGGGCACGTAGGTGCCAATTGTTGCTACGGAAGCCCTGATGTCGGATAAAGGACCCCAGGGCTGGCTGCAGTAAATGCCTTTAGATCATGCTGAATGTACGATCTAACAGGGCAGCTGTCAACCTATGCAAATGCATAGGCTGATAATGTATTATGCTGCAATACGTTAGTGATCAAATGATCACTTGCTCATGTCCCTCCTTGTGACAAAATAAAACAGCCATTTCTGTCGCCAGTAGCCAACTCTGCCCTAATAGTCACAGTGCTGCCTCCAGTAGCCAGTGCTGTTCCCAGTATCCAGTGCTTCCCTTATTAGCCAGTGCGACCCCCAAGTCTTCAGTGCTTAGTAGCCAGTGTGGCCCCCAAGTAACCAGTTCTGTCCCCCAGTAACCAGTGCTGCCCCCTAAGTAACCAATGCTGCCCCCTAAGTAGCGAGTGCTGCCCTTCAGTAGCCAGTGCTGCCCTCCGCCAGTGCTACCCCCAGTAGCCAGTGCTGTCACCAAGTAGCCAGTGCTTTACTCCTGTAGCCAGTACTGCCCACAAGTAACCAGTTCTGTCCCCCAGTAACTAGTGCTTCCCCCCAGTAGCCCGTGACACCCCCTCAGTAGCCATTGCTTCCTCCTCAGTAGCCAGTGCTTCCCCATAAGTAACTAGTGCTGCGCCCCAGTAGCCAGTGCTGCCCCCTAAGTAGCTAGTACTGCCCCCCAGTAGCTTCTGATCTGATGCCAATGCTACCCCCCTGTCCCAGTAGCCAATATATTTATTATTATTTATACAGGCAGTCCCCGGGTTACGTACAAGATAGGTTCTGTCGGTTTGTTCTTAAGTTGAATTTGTATGTAAGTCGGAACTGTATATTTTATCATTGTAGCCCCAGCCAAAAACGTTTTGGTCTCTGTGACAACTGGATTTTAAGAATGTTGGATTGTCAATTAACAATAAAGCTTCATTGCAGACACTTTTGATAACTGTTACAACTTTTTTTTTTTGTAGCCTAAGGCTAAAGTACAGTAAATTACCAATATCCAAAAATAGTAAAATGACTGCCCCTGCTCCCCTAACATGTCCGCCTCTGCCCTCCCCCCAACCCCCCTTCCCCCTGCTGGTGCAATTTGTGATTTTTCCAAAGTGATTTTTTCCCTCAAATGAGTTTTATTCTACAAAACTCAACTAAACTTATTCTATAAAAAATAAAAAAAGCTATATAAAAGGGATATCACTGTGATCCCTTTGATTAAAATCACAAACTGGGGGTCACTCATTGGCGTTTCACTGCCACCATCTGATATCTCATGGCTCCACAATATGACATAACACTGAAATCCTTCTAGCAACTCCAAAAGCGATTGGCACTCATTCCTTCTGAGCCCCCTGTGTTCCCTTACACAGCGATTTTACTTACCGTCACATGTGAGCCATTTCTTATTCAGGGACACACTAGCATAGCAAACTACGGGATACATTTTCTTTTTAACCTTTTTTTAAATGTAAAATATCATTTTGGGGGCCTAGAAAATTTTAACAAATTACAAAGGCAAGTTAATTAAGTTCCATGAACAACTGGTATAAAAAATGCTCTCTATCCTTGTATTGTTAGTTTGTATTGTTAAAGGAAACCACCCTTGAAGTGGCATAAGTTCCTGATGGAAATACCGGGCCCGCTCAGGTGAGCTGGTGCCGGAGCTATTTTTGTAATGTTGTATTAAAAAACCGCGTATCGCGTTTAAAACACGAACCTTTTAAACTTTATCCGCCGCGCAGGGTGGAGGTACGCCTCCGTGCGACTTACCAATGCTCGCCTCCTCACTTCCTATGCATACCCGCGCAGCCGGTCGCGCGCACTGGTAAGCTCCGGTGCGTACATCTCCTGCCCGGCTTATCAAGTTTAAAAAAACTCCCTTAACGCTCTGCGCCGTGCTTCTACGGCGCAGAGGTATAAGGGATGTATGCAAGATGGCTCACGGCTGATGCCTCTTCATACTAGAGGTGGGGTGTTTTTTGCATTTTGCACAAAACCCCACCGCTAAACCGCGGTCGGTGCTTTGCACCGATCGCGGCTATTAGACCCCCTAACACCCGCCGTCAAAGTCGGCGCGCGCGTTTAAAAGAGCGGCGCGCAGGGCGCCGCCATCTTTTTTTTTGATCGCCACGCCCCCCTCGAGGACGTCATGCGGGGGGCGGCGATCGTTGCCATGGTAGCCTCGTGTCTTTCTTTTGACACGGAGGCTATCTGGCTCTGCTATTCGTTACAATGAGCCCAGTGGCTCACTTGTAATTGAATGGTGCTGCAAAAATGCCATATATTGTTGCAATACAGAATTATTGCAGTATGGTAGCAGCGATCTGACCATCTAGGGGTTAATGTACCATATGGTCTAAAGTAGTGAAAAAAAAGAAAAAAAAAAGTTTAAAAAATAAAAAATAATAAAATATTAAAGTTCAAATCACCCACCCCCTTTCCCTAGACCGATATAAACCATAACAACTAACAAATCACGACATATATTATCGCCCTCCGCGTTCCCAAAATGCTGTCGTCTATCAAAAATATAAAAACTGTTACGCGCGGCGTTGACCTCCGAGGCGGAATGGCGCCAAATGTCCGAAATCGACTTTTTACAGCCACTTTTTACATAACATAAAAAAAATTAAATAAAAATGATCAAATGTCGCACACCTCAAAATGGTAGCAAGAAAACGTCGCCTTTTCGCAAAAAATGACCCCTCACACATCTCCGGCGCCAAAGTATGAAAAAGTTATTAGCGTCGAAGATGGCAAAAAAATTTTTTTCTTTTTTTGTACAACATTCGTTTAATTTTGAAAATGTATACAAACACATAAACCTGTATAATTTTGTAATCCATCACACCCGCGATCGTCAACACCACCGACCAAGAATAAGTTAGGCGTGTTATTTGTGAGCGAGAGTGAAAGTCGTAAAAACTGGAGCCCACAACGGTATGCACGTGCTGTTTTTTTCAATTTTCCCACATTTGGAATGTTTTTTCACTTTCGCATACCGGCATGTTTAAAATAATAACATTACGTAATAAAATTTTGTTACGCACAAAATACACCTCACCCAGGTTCGTACCGACGGAAAAATGAAAAATTTATGGATTTTTGAAGTTGGAGAGCGAAAATGAGGCAAAAACCCTCCGTCCTTAAGGGTTTAAAAGTGTTTATTAAACCCGCGTCACCCTGAGCTGGTGCCCGGTATTCCATCTGAAGACTGCCACTGTTCAGTGGTAGGTTTCCTTTAGTTTCCCAATATGTGGTTCACTCATTTGGGGTCCAGTGTTCTGGTATGTCATGGGCTCCCTTAATGTGGGCCTTCTTTTTGTTTTTATATTTCCATTTTACATCATCTCCCCACTTTCAAAATCTATCAACTTTTTATATTTACACATAAGACTTCTGTGTAGCTTGTTTTCTGCGTACAATGCACTCTATACATGAATATGTATATTCCTCTGTGTACATTGGAAGCCGGAAAAATCCAATACAGTGATGTACGAGCTGTGGAAGTGGTTTTGCATTTTGGCACTTTGATGACGTTTTTAATGCTAACCAGTTTATTGTTGGGGAGTTTTCCTGGTCTGTGTGGTGCACTCAGCACATAAACACCACGGGTAAGGCGATATGTTTATAACTATGATACGAATGGATTGCCGTCATGGAGGGATATGATGACTTGCTTTTCAATGCTTAGCACTTTGAATACCCTTGGATACCTGTGATGGCAATCTAAACTTATGCACTAGGCACTTTAATTATGATTATATCGTTTCATTCAGTTTTTATCATTGTGTCATTATGTAGTTTATGAATTTTGGAATCCATTAACCATACAAAGTCTTTTTTAATATATCATTTCCCTTGTCCTGGGCCCTATTATTATGTTCCACAGATATTTGATATCCTGATGTTATGGTTTCTCATATCACTCCTATGTATAAACCTGAAAGATTGTTTTTGGTTTTTTTTGTATTCATTTTTGCTATAACTTCTCAATAAAGAACAAAATTATTTGATTACTTGTTGTGTGTGAAATTGGACTTCGTTTTCAGAATAGTGTATATACCATTTGTAAGGACTGTACACCTTTGTGTTAAAAAGGTTAAACCGCAGTGAAGCTTTTATTGTATTGATTTCGCATTTTCGGACACGCGATACCTAATGTGTTTATGATTTTGCTGGTTAATTTATTAGTTCCTAGGGGAAAGGGGGTGATAGAATTTTAGTCTTTTGTATAACTTTTTTTTATTTTTACTTTTACTATTTTCAGAACAACCCCTAGGGTTCTTAAACAATCTACCATATACTCCTGCCATACTACTATATGGCAGTATACGTAAGGTTGATCTTGCTACACAATTTGAAAGTTAATTCCCCACTCCTATTCTCATCGTTTCGTTCGGCCGAAGCACACCCGCGATTTTCTGGCGCATTGAAGGCCCAGCGCGCGAAGACCACAATCTGACCGCCTGTAACACTTTAAATCCGTCACAGCGGGAAACAATAACCTGACCCAAGACCCTGACCAAGTGGGGTGCGCAATTCTGCAGCTGCTCTCGGCTTCCAATTGAGAGGGTGATTCTGTAGTGGCTCACTCCTTCGCTCTGCAACCCGCTGTTACGCTACCCGGGCCATAGCTCTTTGGCGAACTTACGTTTGTGCATGAGGCCAAAGTGAGTTGATCTCTAGAATTATGGTGGCGAAGGGTATGCATTCTTTGTGTCCTTTTTTCCTATTCATTTTCTCTACATAATCATTTTTAGCAGAATCATTCTAGAGTATGTGTAGTCTAAGAGACTCATCCTTGCTTTGGCTTGTAGTAAGGATTTAAAAAATGACTGTAGAGCAAGAGTATGGGAGGAGGGAGCAGGAATCTGTAATCAGCACAACACTCATTGGAATACATGCTATTAATTATGACTTCATGTTAAGAGCAACGTGTTTATTTATCAAATCAGTATGGGAGACACTCTCTTGTGTAGGGATGTCAGCGTGCTTCTACATCGGTATAATTGCAGCAAATTTATTGTGTCCCAAGACTGTGTGGGGCCGAGATTTTAGAACTTTGTTTTTATTGAAAGATTTAACCATACAATAGTTATACAATTTCACGTATATCACTATATAAGGTACACATTTTCCAATACTTTCTCTGCTTTAAGAGTTCTTTAACCAAGTAGACTGAGGGCAATTTACTTACCGTCCGAGTCGCTCGATCGCGGTCCGAGTCACATCCACGCCATCCCCATCCACTCACGGGTAGCGGCGTCCGTCGCCATGACAGCCCGGTCTTTTCACAACCCGAGGTGGACTCCATCTGGGGGCAGATTTACTTACCCGGTCCATTCGCGAATCCAACTGCGCATTCTCTGCGGTGGATTCGGTCCGGCGGGATTCATTAAGGGCAGTTCCTCCGCCGTCCACCAGTTGGCGCTGCTAGCGCTGAAAAGCATCGGAACCACTGGAGAGTCACCGAGCCCGGCTGGTGAAGGTAAATGCAAGCTCGCGTACACGAATTATTTTTTTAATGCTAGGTTTTTTTTTTTCCGAATCGTCGGGTTTTCGTTCGCCAGTGCCCCCCGCCCTCCGATGCACCACAATCCATTTGCGTGCATCGGCCGACTCAGCACGTTGTAATGGAATAAGAGGAAAATCCCCCATGTCTTTGTACTGCCCTACTTGTAGTATGGCATATATGATGGATCTGGGTACAATTCATAAATATACAAGCTTCGACTTACAATAAATTAACTTAAAGAAAAAACCTATGAACCTATGCGTGTACTAACCCGGGGACTGGCCTTTAATTTACTGACTTTAGCTTTGGGGGTTCATAAACGGCTGTAACATTACAAATTGGTCTCGTCATTAGTTTTAATGTAAATCCTGGCTCTTAGTGACATCCAACATATGTTAAAATCCATTGTTACGAGAGACCAAAATTTCACTGGGTTAAATTAACAGTTCCAACTTATTAGTCCCTACCCCCCCGCCCCCCCCCACCATCTAGGACAACACCTCTATTTATGGGGTGCACTGTTTTGTTAGTGGGTCAGCAAGCTTAGGGTAATGGGGCTAGGATTAGTTGGGTTAAGGGTTGTGGACACATTTAGGTTCTGGGTGGTTACTTCACATCCGCACTTGAAATACCTTTAGGAATTTATATATGCACATGTTGTAGGAGTTTTTCTCCTGTCGCATGTGCACCAATGCAACACACAAGGCACAATCCGAACGCAGAGTTTAGTGTACACACTGATAGGGAGAAACTCCTATCCCCAAAGCTGTAATGCCTTACTAAACATAATTCAAGGCAGAAGTGAACACACATAGAGGCTGCATTTTGGGTGTTGCAAATCTCAAGGACACTGTGTCAAAACGCATTGCCAAGTGTATATCGTGTGTTTGTCTTTTTTCACATTTATAGTGATAGTAACAATGTTTACCACCACCACACCGGAATGTTTTACTAGAAAAATGTAGTTTATGTCAAGGTTTACAAGAAGCCAGAAACCGTAGAAAGAAGTAGCTAGAACTACGAACATGAGAAGCATTCCCTTAGTCTACATCACACACATGTCGCCATCCCCCCCCTTACCGTACGATGGGCAGAAAGAGGTAGGGGTAGCGCTGCTCGGCCCCACCCTCTCCAAAAGAGATGATATGGCGTCAACGGGCCAGTAATCGGGAAAGATGGACATTTCCTATCTTTTCCGGTACGGTTATATGCGACACTATGGGGATTACATAGGGCGGCTATAGATACGTCCCCCAACCGCCTGTGAATGAACCTCACTCCCTGATATTACCATACTTACTAGGATACATAATTCCCTTCATACTTACCTTCAAAACAAAGGGATTGTACAACCTTTCCCCAAACCGGACACAGATCTGTGTGATGAGGATGATGATCTAGAAAACGATGAGAATTGTCATTAAAGGGCGTTCGGGTATATGAACATCTCCACAAAACCCAGGATATATAAATCGAAATGACATACAACATACTCTGTCATTATTCACAAAGGAGCTTAAATACTTTGATTTATGATTTACAAAATATTGGCCTCTCTAAAGTAGGGTGGGTTACACTAAATGGCTGCCACGTGGAAACTACAAGTTCCATGATCTTTATTTCCCAGAAGTTCTCATCCCTTTTGGTGCTCTGCTCCAGGTCTGCATGAGTACAGACTTCTTGCCTCCTCTGTTACCATAGTAAGTATATGTACTGCCATCCCTGCCATCCACCACAACACCCGTGCCAGTACTGTCGATCACTGCAACCAACGGACTACAGCCTACATAGTGCTGATCACATGACCTGCCCAGCATGTGCAGAACATGTGATGTAGGACTGTGACCAGCTTCCCATTCTTCTGTCCTGTGTCTCTCCACACCGTACCATGCAATAGGAAATTAACGGACTGATTAAAGGGCAGTAGCATTTTATTCTCATTACATTCCAATGGCACCACATTTTCTGCTAAGGGAGCAAAATTTTTAATCACCACTATACACATTGGCTTATATTTTGACGTACCCATTTGTATATTAATTATGCTGTATTCCTGGAATACCCCTTTAAGTATATTGGAAAACGAAATAACTCTTCCTTACACAACCAATATAAATTATTTGTTGACAGTGGCAACCCCTTTAATACTGGTCAACTGATTTCCTTTCAAGGTGTTGTGCTTCAATCCTCATCCTTGGTGTTTCAATTGTGACAAGCGCTAACCTTTTATTCACCTGGCTCTCAATCTAGGTGATCCTTTAAATGGCCTTCACATACAATTCAGTCCACAGTCGGTGAGGTCCTTAGGTGACCCTGTTTGAACATCTACATCTCCTGGTCTTCTTCTCTATCTAGTTGATTTGAGCAGGTTTCCTTGTGAATGATTTTGTGACTGATTAGGAAAAGGAAACATTTTTCATAGCCGAGTACACAAATGGAATTGTCTTTTATGTCCCAGCTCAGTGTGCTCTATAGGCACTTTATCGTTCACATAAAACGGCTGTATTCTGAGAAGAAGAAATGCTTTCTTATTGGTCCACTCCGAGCACAAATAAAAGATTTCTATTAAAGAGGCAAATAAACCACATCTGGATGGCGAAATCTAAAGGTCAACTCTGAGAGTTGCTGTACGTTTAATATTACTATTTTGCCCATTCTGTGCACCCCAACAACCGTTTCATGGGTTCTGATGGACTACTTTAGATAATAAAAGTGAGTGTATGTATTAATGTATAAGTGCATGTTTTGTAAGGTGGGTATTATCTAACTGTACCTGATTATTAAAGCCCAGGCTCTTGCATCTGTTTACAAAACATCGGACATAGAATGATAAGAATTAAAGAATGATCGTTCCCAAATTAAATCACTTTCTAGGTACAGAGACTCTTCTCTCTCCTCTTCCTCATGGTGTTTTTCAGGTACATAGTCTGATATCAATAGGCCTTATGATCTATTATGTGACTTCTGAGCATGTCCTAAAATGGACATAGTTACAGAGGCTTGTACCCATCCAGTATTTCCCCCCTTACTCACCGTCATGCCACCGCCACGCGTGAGAGGCTGAATGAGGGTGCGTGCAGTGGCTGAATTCCACTTTGCCTGTTGTCCTGGTTAAGCCAGGACTGTTCCAAAATACACATTTGAAATTGCAATATATCTTATCACTTTCTACAATTATTTTCCTTATACTCTCATGTTTCTTCCCTTGTTGAATTAGTTAAGATACACACCTCACACATGGAACACACGAACTTGTAAAATGTCCATAGGCAACTATAACTGTAAACAGTTCGTGGATGGTTCATAAAGTTCCCAGGCTTTCACAATGGGCATTTTGGATGGATTTATTGCCCACTGTTTCAGTACCATATAACCGGGGTGAGGGAGGCATAGGAGACAGCTCTATCTTCCCCCATACTAGGGTCGTGCCACAATTCTTCCTATGAAGTGGGAAAGAGTAAGCAGCTCTGCTGTGTGCCGACGATGACTGGGCGAGGCACATGTCCAGTGTGAAAACGGCTTACCTTACAGCAACTAGATCTCCACTTCCCCCAGAGAACATAGACAGATTCAAACAGGAGGTCTAAGAAGAGTTAGAGCTGCTAACAATGACGATTTTAACATTACCTTGTCTAAAACTGTTCTTTCCTCATTAGAACACTGTACTCTGATTTATTCAAGATTGGTAAAGGTTAAGTACACTTTAACCCCCTAACAAGATGTCAGCTTTTAAGGAGTTTTGATAAAGATGGAACTCCAATCTGTGTCTTCACTGGCAACCGCAGTAACCCATTGTTTTATGCTGCTTGTGATACAATGCAGAAGCACCTCTTATAGATTTTTTTACAAGAAAATATAAAAGAAGTCAACATAATAAATGCATCAAGTACAATATAATAAAAAATACAACTCAACAGTTACAAAAAAAAACTATCTCTGCCCACTCTTTGGGGTTCATTGAGTAATCAGCTTTTGTTATAGTTTTTTGTTCTCTATTCAAAACCTAAAAACCTAAAAAACTGAATTAACATTCTTAAAAAAGATACGTTCATAACGTGTCATCATTTTATCACTATATATACTATAGATCATTTTGAAATACTATTTTAGTTTTTTGGATTTAAAAAATTAAGTTACATGCAAAAGTTTTTGTGATACATATCTGCGAAAGTGTTTTTTTCTCTTCCTCTTGCCGGGCCAGAACATTTATAAAAGTTTCTCAAGACAACTAGATTTCATACATATCATCATATCACTTGACCTGAAAGTTAAAAGAACAATAAAAGCCTAGCTTGAAGGCAAAGCAATCCACAATAGTGTTGGCGATTTTTTTTTTGTGCAAAGTTTCAAAATATAAAAATCTACATAATATTTCATATTCCCATTTGTACCATTATTCTGCCAATCTGGTTATTTATTGCCACTTAATGCAAAGACCAATGGAATAATTGCATTGCGGATAGCACTTGTAATGTTATGAATTTAACGCAAGCAGCCCCCCCCCGCGGTCTTCGGAAGACCTGAGGCTGTCATGGCAACGGAACGCCACTCACATGACATCACGGTTAGCAACGATCTCGTCAAGATGGCACCCGCCCATTGCTGCCATCATTTTGAAGCCAACCAGCAGCTTCGCCAGCGGCGATCAGAACTGTAAAACACATGCAATCCGGTGATGGCACCTATCGCGGTGGTTACTAGCATGGTAGCCTCTGCTGCAATACTTCTGCAATCTGACTGAAACATCCCCATTATAAGGAGATTGTGATATTTGCACTACCCCCTTGCCCTACATGGGCAGGAGTGTTGCGCAGTTGCAGTCCAGTTTTGTGTTGGATGTTCATCTTAGTGGGGCTGATGACTCCTATGTTAGGACAGCCGGTTACAGCAGCGGTCAATCAACTACCCCAGGCCCACGGCCAAGACCTCTACCACGGACCACACACCCTGTCCTGGGCCGCTAAAAACGATAAACCTGGGAAAAAAATAATTGTACTTTACCTCTACGCACTCCCTTCACCCCACTGCTTGTCTTCTTCTTTCTGTCACTCAGCTTCTTTGCAGGGTGGTCAGAGGCACATCATGCTATGTAGGTCATCAGCGGCTACATGATCGCCACTCGGAGCTGGTGCGCACGAGCAGTGAATATAGACGTATCCTCTTCCCACACTTGCCCATAAATCCCAGCCATAGTCAAATAGCCGGAGCTGCCAGGGTGAAGAGAGTGCCAGAGGTAAAATGTTTACTTTCTTATTTTTATGTTATGGGCTTCCACTGCGCATATTTCATTAATGGGGGACCACTTCTGAGTCATTTTATGGTGGGAGCACTGCAGAGAATTTACACCGGGGGGTGGGCACTGCTAGGACTTTTAAAATGAGAGCACTGCTGAGGACTTTCATTCTGGGTAACACTCTTGGGCATTTTAATTACATTGAAAAGCCCGAGGACAAGGGACTCTTATAAGGTTTTTGGGGGTTTTCTATAGGAAAAAGGGATCTTTAATGTCCCATTTTTTCAAGCAATATTTTTAAAAGAAAAACTGAGCACTTAGAGGGGTGCTCAGACAAGGAGGAGCTTGCAAGAACTGGGGGCATTTTAACCCATAGGCTGTATAAAAGCATTATAGGGTTGTGGTTAGATATTGACTACTGGTGTTGGCAAAACCTTTTTGTTTCCAAAATCAAACCCTGTTAAGGGGGTTAACCCTGGCCCTGATCGCGGATAATTTTTTTTTTTGGGTGGCAGGGGCCCCCCCCCCCCTGGTCCTCGGATTACAAACGTTTGGGAAACACTGTGTTAACATGCTCTGGTAGGCGAGCATAGAGGGATGAGCTGTTACTTACTGATACTATGGGACCATTGCCTTGTAGGTTGCAGTTGAACCGCCTCTTGAAGTAACTTCCCCTACTTCTCATAAAGCTCATAGCATGTTGTGAGTATAAACAAAAGCTCCTTTATGTGATTAATGTCATTGAGTTTTGTTGTGTTGATTTAGTATATCATTAAGCTTTTTTATCAGAAGTTCATATGCCTGAATATTCCTGTGGACCCCCTGGAACCTGCGGTAGATTGTACTAGCTGACAACCTGGGACCTGAATCTAAGTGGCACTGGTTTTTATAACCAGAGCCTGCCGCATGCAGATGGGGTCTTGCTTCGGCAAGGGCACCACCCGGTCGTTCCAACACAGACCAGCCCGCGTTGGCAGCCAAAGTTGCGGACATAACAGAGTCCAGGCAAAAGGGTCAGGAACGGCCAGGCGTCAGTCATCGCAAAAAGAGTGATAGGTCAGAGTCTCTGGAGTGGCCACGGGAGATCAAGGCCCACAATGAGCGAAGGGAACAACACAATGGACTTTCTCTAGCAAAGATCCGGCAGGAATCATGGTACAGCTTAGCCCTTTAAGGAAAACCCCGCTGTTCCCTTAAGAAGTGCCGTTGCACGGTGCCCTAGAGAGCCGTGGAGCACTACAGGTACGGAACAGAAGCAGGATTGCGGAGGAGTATTAGTTAGCCCGGACTAGTGGTAGCTCCCGCAGAGGGGGGGGGGCCATGAACAGTACGCCCTTTAAAGATGATATGCTGCCACAGACATGAAATGTTCAAAATACGCTCTCCTATATGCAGTTTAATTGTAACTCTGAATTAGGAGATCCTATGTCAAGAATGGTACATCCATATTTCTAATCATCATTTTATTGAGAATCCGGGCTGAAAATTCTCCCAAAGCCGTGTTATTTATATGTTAGTCTTAGAGACAGTGTATAAATGGGATATAATAACGGCCCGCTGTTTGAATTTCATTAAGCTGTATAGCAGCTGAACAAAATTGAATGTAGTAGCCAGAGCAGATTGAACAGCAGGCAACATAATGACTGAATAAAATGGTGGTTCACTGAATTGAAGCGAAAGAGACAAACATACATTCACTGAATAAAGAACGTCGATTTACAAGAATGTGCTATGAAGTCAATGCTCTGAATATGGCCAAAACATCTGTCCATTGCCTCAATGAGGTCATGACCCTTTCACTCACCTTGAATTTCTGTCACAGATATATGGTGGTTTCAGCATCTCAGTCCCTTTTGTCTGTAGTGCCCTATGCACCGTTATTTGTTGGTTTCATCCTCTGGTGCCCACTAGTTTGTTGTAACCATCTCTGGTTTCTATGGCTTGATGATTCACTTCTGGTATCCGTTGTTTCCATCCCGGTGTCTAGCGGTTTCATAATTCATTAGCTGTGATTGTCCGCCATTGATTCAATTTCCAGTGTAATTTTGCTCTATTGCTTTGCTTTGCACTCCTTTAGTAAAAAACTTTAGAGGTACTCCTTTAGGTATAACTTTCTTCTGTGCCTGCACTTTGCGATTAAAAAGATTACCTGTAAGAGACATCTGTGAAGATATCTAAAGTTCATCTTCAGCACTTATAATCTAAGATTCTAATAGATGTTAACATGACGTGTCGTGTGACAGTCCAGCATAACAAATGACTGGGAGATTTAATTTCCTGTGTCAAAAATTGTCTCGTACTATGGATCCATCCTAATGGCCCCCCTATTCAGCCTCTAACAATTACGGATCAGGTTATATCTTGTACATTCTTGTCATCGGTTAAAATAGATCCTAGCAGCGCTGGCTGTTATTTGTTTCAGCCTATTGTTTCTTTTCTTTCCTCCCCCGTGATTTTCTACCAGCTCTTCATATTTTTTTCTTTTCAGTTTGCTCATATCTCAGCTTTTGTTCAATAAATATTTTGTCTTCTGGGAAATTTCCGATACAACCGATGTCCTATTTTTCATGCATAGATGATAGTTTGTTAGCTTCATGATTGTCACATATCATATATCAATAAAATGTCCTTGGGCTGTTTGTCATGTCGTAAGTCTAAACTTTTGCATCCATGGTTATATCCATAAATATCGTACTAGATGTCCGTCCACTACCTCCCTGTATCATTACTTTATTGTGAACTATAGTCCCATATTCCGCCCATACCTTAAGGTGTTGTACCCAACAGTCTATGGCCAGGTTCTTGTCAACTCGAGCCCTTTTATTGAGGAGTTAAATAACCCAGAGATTTTATAATAACAAATCTAATAATTCAGTCTAATATCAGAGGTGGCAGGGCAAACCAATGGCACTCAGCCCCTCTCTGTGGGGCACCAAAGCCATCGCATGGAGACTTAATGTATTTTCCCGCACCCCAGACAGCCCAGACTTGTATGTGCGCAGTGGCTATGTAAAAAAAGCGACAGTGCGACTGGACTGCAGTAGGAGTTTGGATCTTGTGGACAGATCTGAATTATCATTGTACTCCTCCTGCTTCGGCCCTGCATTTTTCCTGTTCATGGGAACCTTGGGAAGCTATAATGAATCATCCAATTCTACTCTTTTCCATTTGTATTGTCAACTTAACAGTACGGAGCAATAATGACTACCGTATATTCCGTCGTATAAGACTACCTGTGTATCAAGACGACCCCCCGACTTTCCCTGTGTAAAATATAAGTTTAGATATATTCGCCGTATAAGACTAACCCCTTTCCAACGCATACAAAACAACAAAAACACCGTAAAAGTTATAAAAAAAACATTTGAATTTAACAGGGTCCTTTTTTTAATGTAAATTCTATGACATTCAGGTATATCGGCAGTAAACTTCGCTCAAAACATATACGGCATAAACAACACTTACCATTACGCACAGCCCTCACAGTAGTTACATACAGCCCCCAGTATATACCACAGCCCCCAGTATATCCGCACAGCCCCCAGTAGATAAAGCAGCCCAGCATTAATACTAAAATAATACACTTTATACTCACCCTCCGGTGGCCCCGACCTGGCAGCGCTTGCTCCCCATAATCCGCGTGGGTCCTCTTCTGGCTTCGGCGCCCAGTCTTCTGTCTGCACTAACAACTCCGTGCCGGGCGCCGCATTGTTCCTCCCCTGGAGACGGCGCTATAATGACCCCGCTGCTGACGTCATACTAAGGCGCCGCCCCGGGGAAAAGCATGGCGGCGCCCAGCATAAGAAGAAGACTGCGCAGGAGACGATCCGCAGGACATCTGGGCCCCGGAGGGTGAGTATGCACCCCGAATGTCTTTTTTAGCGCCGCAGATTTTGAGCTGCCGGCAGCCATGCGTGCAAACACCCGCGATCAGTGCTAGCACTATGCACAAAGACTTACCTGCTATGGAGAGGGCTCAGCCGTGAGCCCTCTCCATGCACCGGGACTCCCCCCCCCCTCCGTCATAAGACTATAACCGGCGTATAAGACTACCCCAGGAATACATAGATTTTCTGTCTCAAAAGTCGTCTTATACGCCGTATAGACGTACTTAAATTGCCTGTTGATAACTTCTCCATAATAAGTTGTTTTTGGTTGTTAGTTTGGGCACTCTCTAACCGGTTCTCGCATCACTAGTCTATTTTATCTATTAGATAATAACCCCCCGACCCTTTTATTTAGTGTTGTAATCCCCGAGTGACGTGTTAATCCACTGGTCTCGTAAAACTGGTCAAAAATTTGTATTTAATTAGATAAAATAAAAAAACACACGCCAACAAAGAGGATGGCGCCTCGTGTGATAACATAGGATTCGGCGGGTTCATGTCTGGGTAATATTGAAGGTGCTCACCTGTTAGCCACTTGTTAAGTGTGCATAAGGAAATCGGAGGAGAGTTTTTTCACCCTTTAGGATACTCTTATCATGTTAACCCAACACTCCAATGACCGGTAACCAAAGAACCGTAAGCACAGGTAAGAAATGGGGCTTTGAAAACAGGTGTCCTCATCAAAACATGATACAGAACTTATCGTAGCTACTCGAGTATAAGCCTACCCGAGTATAAGCCGACACCCCTAATTTTAAAACCACAAAACTGGCAAACCGATTCTCGAGTATAGCCGAGGGTGGAAATGGTATTGGTCACAGCCCCCCCTAGCATGCAAGCCACAGGATTTTCTAGCCACCCCCAGTACGCCCATATATAGCTAGCCAGACCCCAGTAGTATATGCCTAGCCCGCCCCATGTAGTATCAGCCAGCAATCCCCCATGTAGTATACAGCCAGGCGCAGCTCCCTGTAGTATACCGCCAAGCGAGCCCCATGTATTATACACCAGCGAGCCATGTATTACAGCAGCCCGCCCCCTGTCGTAGACAGCCACCCCCTTTAGTATACGCCAGCCCCATGTAGTATACAGCCACCCCTGAAGTATTAGCCCGCCCCATATAGTAATACAGCCACCAGTCCCCTGTAGTATACAGCCAGCCCCATATAAGTATCAGCCGTCAAGCCCCTGTATTCAAAGCACATAAAAAAAATTGAATAACTCACCCTTCCGGCAATACTCCACTTACCCCCGATGCTCGGTGTGGCTCCAAATCCTCAGCGTGTTTCCCAGTGGCTCCTCTTCTCACTTCTTCTTCTCTAACTAGCTGACACCACCGCATCATAATTTGTTCCCACGCAGAAGCATGGTAGCGACTCTGCCGGCTAGAGAAGATAGAAGAAGCCCCCTAGCGCCTAGTATCGGAGGCGCGCACAGATCCGGTGTCGGAGGTCGTATTGCCGTTTAGTTTTTTTTATTGACCTTGTAAAGCCGAGGTGAGGTTTTCATCACATTTTATGTGCTGAAAAATCTGCTTATATTCGGTAATATACTGGAAACCAATTCATTTTTATTTCAGGATAAAAAATCCAAAGTCCAGTGGTAACAGCGTTTCGGCATTAACCTTTTTCAGACCCTAACTAAAGATTAAATAATGATAAAAAGTACATCTATGCCAATATGTGAAATAAACAGAGTACAAAGAAGTGACCATGATTGTTACAAAAGATTCCTTACCAACACTACTATATTCCATAAATAAGGATCCTTTGACTTTTGGTAATTATCAGTCATAAAATGTACACTATGCAATAAAATTAAAACCATCCCAAATTTTTTTGGTGTGAAAGGATACCAATAGTCAAAGGAGATATCGTAAGTAAATAATTAAATAGTATAAATACAATAATACAAGACATAATAAAAAGATGCTCGTACAAGTACATAAAATACCTATAAAAGACTTCACTAGAGGTAATGAATAGTGGAATTGTATAAAACAAATAAATATAGCTCTTTATCTCATTAGAGATAGGCCATAATGTGGTATAAATCAAAATATAGAAATAAATCCATTTAATCAAATTTTCAGGTGGGTACTTCTTGTGTCCAATGGGTCTTTTACAAGAAGAGTATATCTATACTTTGCTTTATGGTCACCTGCCATTGGGATGGGAAAGCGCAATCAAATCTAGAGTGGGCGCCTGTGCGTGGAGATGGAGCAGCCGGCGGTGCAACAGTAAACTGGGGACGATAATGTCACGTAATCGTAATGTGTTTGTTACAATGGAGATACGGGAGTGTTAGTGGTTACATCACTTTGGGAAATTATGTTAACGGGACATTAGAATCAGACAAATTAAAATATTTTTATTTTATTGTCCCTTTTAACATTCATTTCGTGTGCTTCTTGCACTTATAGCAGGTGTTACTCTAAACTACACGAGAGCACCGGGTAATGATACTTCTCCCCCCTTGTGTACCGTGGCTTATTTTCTCCCCTTACTTCCTTGAGTAATAATTTTAATGTGTTTTTTTTTACACTAGGATCACTCCGCGCACAGTTAATTTCTGTGCCTTGCATAGCACACATACCCCTATTGATTGTTGATCTCCGCTGCAATGCAATTTCATATGCCAAGAATTGGTAGCCCCTCTTGGCAGTATTAGATTGAAATATCGCCCTTAATTTTGAATCGCTTGTGCATTCATATATTATGTCCTCATTATGTTTGCAGTGTGAGCTGAGGGAACTACAGATGACATCACCTCTCTTGCTTTACAGTCTGGCAGCCTTCGAGGTTTAATTTAATTACTCTGCCGAGAAAGCCTTTGATTTCCAAATGAAATTTGTTGCCACGTGTTTCTGAGTGCATTTGGGAGCGAAGATAGTGGATGATACATTAAGGTTTACATTCACACAATATAAGAAGAGGGCTCAGCTTTGTTGTTTTTACTTCCATACTTGTATTGGATTGCTATTTTCTTGCTATTTATACATAAGGAATAATTTTCTCTCAGGTCATGCAGCTCCATCAAGAGTGAGGTTTCTTGTTTGCATGTATTATCTTGTTTGTGACGTGCCAAGAAGAGCTTTTTGCTACTATGGCAACCACAAGGGGAAGAGTTCTTCCCACGTATGGCAATTAACCACTTAGCAGACATCGCATTTCACCATGCAGCCTTACTTAGTTCTCCCATCTTTAGATCACGATTATGATTAAGCTGCATAGGTGAACCGTGTTATCTGCAATTTTTTTCGATACTGCTTGTGCACAATATGAATGAAACTTAGATTAATAATATTGGGAAAATTCGTTTGTATTTCCTGTGCTGAATCTTCTAATGTTAGACCCCATTGTTGCCTTGGGTCGTTTCATGTACCGAAACAGACGTATACAATTGGCGGTGACGTGCATACACTTGTTGGATTTGTCTCATCAAGGCATGCAGAGACTTTGCATTAAGTAGCCAGAGTAGGCATTCTACTTGTTCGCCTATAAGGTTGAAGAACTGCAACTTTTTCCGTTCACAGGTTTTTTTTACATAACACAAAACTATACCAGGTCAGACCGATGCAAGGAGAGCCCCAATATCTTACTCTACTGGTCTAACAATCCAATTACTACCCTAAAATTTGACACCTCCCAGTCTCAGCATATCATGCAAAAATTAAATTTTTGCCATACAGTTCCCTCAGCTTGCAGAATGGCTGGATAGAGGCATGTAATGGTTTGTTAGGGCCCCTTTTAAATTAAAAGGGAAAAAATCTTATGGCCCTTTTCTGTTGAAGTTGGTCTCCGCTAAATGATATATGGTGGTATATAACTGAAACATTTTCTCACAAGGCGGAAAACAGCTTGGGTATAGTCAACTCCAATGAGGCCGCGGAAAGGTGGCATTTTCTGACAGATGGATGAATTTATTACAGGGTACTGCAAATGTAGTATTGATTGACATCGTTCAATGTACCAGTGGTTGGTTTCTTTCAGCAGTATCTCAAGAAATCTTTCATATCCATGGCCAACCTATCTTTTCAGCTTATTCACAGTCTCTCCATATTACTCTAAAAAGCATACTAGCTTTCCAATGCTAAGACACTGAATGATTCAGTATAGAACTATGAGGGTTGAATCCCGGTGCACAACAATTGAGATTATCTCCTCCACCTGGGATAGACTATGCTGCAGCATTAGAACATTTATCCAAAGGGTAATAATACTCCTCTCACATTTTTTGAGGGTATGAACTTTTCAGTAATAAACAATTACTAGCGTCAGTCATTTATATTGTTTATAGATGTCTATTTATACCATTTTTCTGTGATGTCAATTGAGACAATTATTCATCTCAAGAGAAATTTTCACCTACAAGGGCGAAACGGGCTGATTGCCCACCCCCCTCCACTCCCCCCTATCCAGATGCAATGGGCTGCGCACCTGAATTTTTTATTTACTTTCTTTTTTTTGGGGGGGGGGGCAAAACTTTGTAATTTATTTTAACTTTTTTAATAAGTTTTTTGCTTTTTTTCATTAAATTCCCTAAACAGTGGCAATATATCTATTATATATATGATATAAATATAACCATTTAAATCACTAATTACTTATGTTTATTAATCTATATCGCTATCAGTGCACGTATGGTGGGTGCTATACACTCCCCGTCCCACTTTATAGGTACAATCCGTCCAACTGCTCGTTACACTTATTTCTATAATCAGCCATCGCATGGTGAAGTTGGAGTGCCTTTGACGTGGGCATGGTTTGTTGGTGCCAGAAAGGGCTGGTCTTTTATTTCAGAAACTGCGATCTACCCCAAACGGGATTTTTCACGCACACGAGACCATCTCTAGGGTTTTTACACTAATGGTTCCAAAAAGAAAAAACTCCATGAGCGTCATTTCTTGTGGCGGAAATGCCTTGTGCTGCAGAGGTCAGAGTGGAATAGGCAGCTGGTTCGAGTGAATAGAAAGCAACAGTGACTCAATCGCCACCCCGTTACAACCAGGTAACTGCCGCTCTATGAATGCACATACGTCGCACTTTGAGGCAGATGTGGCTCAGCATCAGAAGACCACACCGGGTGCCACTCCTTTCAGGCTAAGAACAGGAACTGAGGCTCCATTTGCCAAGCCTCTTCGAATTTGGAACAGTAGAATATTGGAAAAACGTAGCCGGGTCTGAATTTATCTCGATTTCTGCTAGCGACATTTGGATGGTACGGGTCAAGAATTTGGCGTCAACAACATGAAAGCATGTATCCTCCCTCCTTGTAATCAACGGTTCGGCCTGGTGGTGGTGGTGTCATGGTGTGGGGAATATTTTCTTGGCACTCTTTGGGCCCCTTGGTACCACTTGGCCATCGTTGCACCCGCCACACAGAGCCTACCGAGTAATTAGTTGCTGACCATGTCCATACCCCTTTATTACCACAAGGCACCCACTCTGATATGTCTACGTTCAGCAGGATAAAGCCGCCATGTCATAAGAGCTGGAATCATCTCAGACTGGTTCTATCTTGAACAATGACAATAAGTTTACTGTACTCAACGGGCCCTCCACAGTCACCAGATCTCAATCAATAGAGCAGCTTGGGGATGTGGTGGAACGGGGATGTCCATCATGTGTGCAGCTTGACATCTGCGGCACTGGTGATGCCTCATTCAATATGGACCAAAATCTCTGAGAATGCTTCCAGGCCACCTTGTTGAATCTATGCACAGAATTGAGGCAGTTCGGAAGGCAACAGTGGGTCCACCCGTTACTGCATGTGGTAACCTAATAACGTGGCCGGTGAGTGTATATCTGTGAGTCTCACTTCCATCTCCTTCTGAGCACGCCATAACTGGACCTTGCGGATAGATTCATTTAAAAAGCCGAACATCTTAGTACATCTTTTAAAGAAAAATCCTCTAGCTATCAGATCCTACTATTCCCATGAATGGCTGTAAGTTGAATAAAATAGGCCGGAATATATTTTCTTAATATTGCATATATTTGCTATATATTGTTTTCAGAACACTAATTGTACTGATTTTCTTAGCTTAATACACATATTGCTCATTGGCTGATTTCTTGGCATGAACCTTATAGAATTGCATTGTATGGATCCCATTTAGTTTCCCTACATGATTTGCAATATTTTACCTTCTTTATTTCACCTGCTTGCTTGTTTTGAAAACTATGTAAATGTTCCACCTGTGCAATTTTTCCTCATGAAATACGAAGAGCTCACCTTATTTCGATTCCTGTTTTTTTTTTTCTACAAACTGAAAAGAAACGGGGAAAATAACTTGCTTATAATATTGATACTACTGCAAAAATGACCTGCTCTGCGCTCAATAAAGTACCCGCAGGCACAACACTATTTGTTGGTCTATTGATCAGTGTCATTTTTATTTTTAGAATAATTTTAAATTCTATTTTGCGTAATTTCATATTGGTAAACCAAAAATTGCGTAGTAAAAACATTAGATCAATTTCAAAATAAAATCAGTTATAAAGGTCAAGATGTAAAATATAGTAAGTGTTACAGGGGATATTATTCATCACTGGACCCTCTGCTCTATTAGTATTATATTAACATATAGATTTAAAGGATACAGTTATACTTGATACATCACTGATATCTGTGTGAGATTGTCAGTGTGTACTGAAGCCATTGGTCATTAACCTATCAAAAGCTTTGAACAGTAAGAACCAACCATAACCAGGTGTGAGCTTCCCTGCAACCCCTGGGGTCTATCCTAAGAGGGTCTTAGGGTGGAGTTATAGTTGGTGGAAGGATTACACACAAGGATATATTAAGCATGGTAAAACAGAAAATCACTCTCTTTTTTTGTCTCTTGCTCCTACCCCCCCCCCCCCCCAGGACGACAAGCACTTAACCAAGGTACAGGTCATATATTGTGTGGCTTTCTGTGTATTAGAATAACTTTATAAGATAATTTACCATAGTACTTATTATAATAATATTAGACTTTATACGTGTATCTCTATATATGCCAGGTGTTATGTTTTTACCATCTATAGCCTAGCTAAGTGTTACATGAGTGTGTATATATGAGTGTAACTACATGTAATATCCCTAGATACCGTTCCCTTCACACGTGATTCCTCTCCCTCAACGTTTATTGGAGTTGTATATAGATGCTAATTGTGCATGATCTCTATATGTACATGTAAATGTTTCAGGTACTGGATTGACTTTCCTAGCTGCAGGGTAATCCAGGAGCTTCTGTAGTGTTAACTATATCGTGTTATACAACCATACTGTGTCCCGGAGGGGTCCATGAGAAGAAGTTTGTCTCTATGTATTTTGTATTTTATTTATGTAGTTACTTTTGTCACATGTGTGTTTTTGTTAGTAAAGTCCTTTTTGATATATAAGTTCTGCGCATGGTTAGTATGTTATTTCCGGTGATATATGAGGACGGGAGTGGGCTTATGGGTAAATAGCACGACTAAGGGGCTGGACAGAACCACTGTACCTAGAGGACCTGACAAGAAACCCGTTCCCCAACCCCCCCCCGTTTATCAATGGGCGAGCCAGCCCAAATGTCATGATCCATCTATATTAGATATAGTGGTGAAATTTTTTATACTGTGAAACTTAGGTTATAGACTGGTAGTTCGACCAGGTAATCACAGTTTTCATCTAGGCCTGTAATGATGTGATTATTGGCAAGAATCTATATGATTTCAGTTTCTTAGGAGTCTGTTGTTTTCTGTTATCATACCCTTGGAGGTGACCCTGGTGTGAGGGTCTTGCTTTGTATAGTCCTTATTACATTAGTAACACAGATCGCAGGGAACACTTACTGGCAAGTGGAACAAGTGATTTTTGAAAAGTTTGAGTAAATGTAGTTCATTTTAACCCTTGTTTATCTAAGAAAGAGGAATCTATTGAGCTGCTCTGGGAATCCTGGTAGAGCAGGGGCAAGTCTCTAGATAAGTTGCATATTGCTAAGCTCAGTGTACTGACCAGACATCTAGAGCTATATGTGGCCACGCTTTGTCTTGTATTTGAAGAGGCCATTAGTAAGAATGGAGAAGTAGTATGGAACAAAGGGGATCAAAGGTTCCTGAAGATTATGCATTGCAATTGTTGTAAGGAAGGGGTTACACATCTGTGTAGCTTAGAGACACACTGGAAGAGAAATGAAGGCTATAAAGATAGGTGAAAGCCGCATGTAACCCTGCAAGTCTCAGGTCGCTGAGAAGGAGAATCTTATGCAGATGTGGTAAGGTGTTTATACAGTTATACATGGAATACCCGAATATAAGCAAAGCAGCAACTACTGAGTTGATTGCTTTCAATATCTCCAGCTATTCTATTTATAGACTTAAAGGCACAGATCATATAACAGTGGTGGCGAACCTATGGCACGGGTGCCAGAGGTGGCACTCAGAGCCCTTTCAGTGGGCACTCAGGCCTTCAAACCAGCACCAGCTGCCAGGACTACACAAGAAGGTGTAGATAGAGATGGATTATCGTTGGAGCTCCTGCTCTGGGTCCCGTGATTCTTCCTCTTCAGGGGACCCTGGAAGGAAGCTGTAATTCAAATGTCTCCATCTTCTTTCTATTGTATTGGTGTCCTCAGGATGCCAATACGATTGACACTTGTGAAACAGCTTGGATCACTAGGTTACTGTCGAAATTGTCATGTTGGCACTTTGCGACATAAAAGTAGGTTTTGTTTGTAGGTTGGGTAAAAAAAGCTATATAAAAGGGATATCACTGTATACCCTTTGATAAAATCCAAAATGGGGGTCACTCATTGGGGTTTCTACTGTTCTGATATCTCAGGGGCTCCACAAATATGACATAACAACTGAAATCCATTCTAGAAAACTCCAAAAGCCAATTGGCACTCAATTCCTTCTGAGCCCCACTGTGTTCCCTTACAGCATTTTACTACCACATGTGAGCAATTTCTTTATTCAGGACAAATAGCATAGCAAACTACGGGATACATTTTCTTTTTAAACCCTTTTTTAAATGTAAAATATACATTTTGGGGCCTAGAAAATGTTTAAAAAATTACAAAGGCAAAGTTAATTAAGTTCCATGAAACAACTGGTATTAAAATGCTCTCTATCCTTGTATTGTTAAGTTTTGTATTGTTAAGTTTCCAATAGGTGGTCACTAGAGATGAGCGAACATACTCGTCCGAGCTTGATGCTCGTTCGAGCATTAGCGTACTCGAAACTGCTCGTTGCTCGGACGAATACTTCGCCCGCTCGAGAAAATGGCATCTCCCGCCGTTTTGCTTTTTGGCGGCCAGAAACAGTTTTTTTCAGCTTCGCAGTACACGGCATGTTAAAATAAATAACATTACGGGAAAGTAAAATTTGTTACGCACAAAATAAGCCCTCACACAGGTCTGTACACGGAAAAATGAAAAAGTTATGGATTTTTGAAGTTGGAGAGCGAGAAATGAGGCGAAAAACCCTCCGTCCTTAAGGGGTTAAAAAGTGTTTTAAACCGCGTCACCCTGAGCTGGTGCCCGGTATTTCCATCTGAAACCTGCCACTTCAAGTGGTAGGTTTCCTTTAAGTTTCCAATATGTGGTCACTCATTTGGGGTTACCACTGTTCTGGTATGTCAGGGGCTCCATTAATTGTGGGGCCTTTTTTGTTTTTTAATTTCCATTTTTCACTCCCCACTTTCAAAAATCTATAACTTTTTTACTTTTACACATAAAGAGCTCTGTGATAGCTTGTTTTCTGCGTAACAAATTGCACTTCATAGTCATGATATTGAATATTCCATGCTGTGTATTTGGAAGCGGGAAAAAAAATCCAAAAACAGTGATGTACGAGCTGTGGATGGTTTTGTCATTTTGTGCAACTTTTGATGACGTTTTTAATGCTACCACGTTTATTAGTTGGGGAGTTTTCCTGTCTGTGGTGCACTCAGGGCACATAAGACACCAGGGTAAGCGATATGTTTATAAACTATGATAAGAAATGGCTGCAGTATGGAGGTATATGATGACTTGCTTTTCAATGCATTAGCACTTTGCATACACTTTGAGATACTGTGATGGCAATCTAAACATTATTGCACTAGGCACTTTAAATTATGATTTATATCAGTTTATATCAGTTTTATCATGTGCATTAGTAGTTTATGAATTTTGGCAGTCCATTAACATACAAAGTCTTTTTTAATATATGATTCCCTTGCTCCTGGTCCCTATATTATGTTTCCACAGATAATGTGATATCCTGATGTTATGGTTTCTCATTATCACTCCTATGTATACCTGAAGATGTTTTTGTTTTTTTGTATTCATGTTTTGCTTATAACTTCAATAAAGACAAGATTATTTTATTTACTGTTGTGTGTAAATTGACTTCGTTTCTAAATAGGTGTATATACCATTTGTAGGACTGTACAACCTTTTGTTAAAAAGGTTAAACGCAGTGAAAAACTGTTATTATATTTCGGCATTTTCGGACACGGCGATACCTAATGTGTTTATGATTTTTACTGTTAATTTATATTAGTTCTAGGGAAAGGGGGGTGATTAGAATTTTTAGTTTTTTTATAACTTTTTTTTATTTTTACTTTTACTATTTTTCAGACCCCCTAGGGTTCTTAAACAATCCTACCATATACTGCCATACTACTATATGGCAGTATATGTAAGTGCTTGATCTTGCGACACAATTTGAAAGTTAATTCCCGCACTCATTCCGAATCAGTTGGTTCATCCGAAGGCACGCCCCGCGATTTCTGGCGCATGAAGGCCAGCGCAGCCGCACCACAATCTGACCGCATGTAACACATTTAAATACCTGTCACAGCGGCGCAAATCCTGACCAAACCCTGACCAAGCTGGGGGGCTGCATCGCAGCTGCTCGGCTTCCAATGGAGAGGGGAGGTCTGAGTGGCTCTCACTCCATCTCGCTCCTGCACCCGGCTGTACGCTTACCCGGGCCATAGCTCTGGCGAACTTACGTTTGTGTGCATGAGGACAAAGTGAGTTGATCTCTAGAATTATGGTGGCCAGAAGTGTATGCATTCTTTGTGTCCTTTTTCCTATTCTAGTTTTCTCTACAATGAATCATTTTTAGCAGAATCATTATAGAGTATGTGTAGTCTAGAAGACTCATTCTTTCTTTGGCTTGTATAAGGAGTTAAATTAAAGACTTAGAGCAAGAGTTATGGGAGGAGGGGAGCATGAATCTGTAATCAGCACAAGCACTCATTGGAGAGTACTGCTAATTATAATTACTTCATGTTAAGAGCAACTTGTATTATTTATCAAATCAGTAAGGAATGACACGCTCTTGTGTAGGGAATGTAAAGCGATGCTATCTACCGGGATAATTGCAGCAAAGTGTATTGTGGTCCCAAGACTGTGTGGGGCCTGAGAATTTTAGAACTTGTTTTATTGAAAGATTATAACCATACAAATATGTTATACAATGTCAAGTATATCACTATTATAAGGTACACTTTGCAATACTCAATATGCTTTAAGAATTCTTTAACAATGAAGACTGAGGGGCACATTTACTTACCGGTCCGAGTCGCGATCGCGGTCCAAGTCACAATCCACGCCATCCACGATCCACGTCATCAGGGAGCGGCGATCCGTCGCCATGACAGCCTCGGGTCTTTCAAAGACCCGAGGTGGACTCATTCGGGCAGATTTACTTACCCGGTCCATTCACGAGCCAGCGGCGCGTTCTCTGCGGTGGATTCGGGTCCGGCCGGGATTCATTAAGGCAGTTCCTCCGCCGTCCACCAGGTGGCGCTGAAAAGCATCGGAACGCACTGGAGTTCACCGAGCCAGGCTGAGTGCAAGCTCCGCGACAGATTTTTTTTTAAATGCGGTGGTTTTTCTGAATCCGTCGGGTTTTCGTTCGGCCAGGCCCCCCGCCAGCGCCGATGCACCACAATCCGATTGCGTGCATCGGCCGATCAGCACATTGTAATGAATGAGGAGGAAAATCCCCATGTACTGCCATACTGTAGTATGGCAGTATATGATAGGATCTGGAGTAACAATTATAAAATATAGAGCTTCGACTTACATACAAATTCAACTTAAGAAAAAACCTATGGAACCTATCTTGTACGTAACCCGGGGACTGCCTTTAATTTACTGTACTTTAGTTTTGGGTTACAATAAACGGCTGTAACAGTTATCAAATGTGTCTTCAATTAAGTTTTATTGTAAATCCTGGCTCTTATGACAATCCAACATATTTAAAATCCAATTGTTACAGAGACCAAATTTCACTGGGGTTACAATTACAGTTCCAACTTATTATGCCCCCCCCAACCATCTAGGACAACACCTCTATTTATGGGATGCACTGTTTTGTTAGTGGGTCAGTAGCTTAGGGTAAGTGGGGCTAGGATTAGTTGGGTTAAGGTTAGTGGACACATTTAGGTTCTGGGTGGTTACGTTCACATGCCGCACTTGAAATACATTTAGGAATTAATATAATGCACAGTGGGGAGGAGTTTCTCCTGATCGCATGTGCACAATGCAAAACACAAGGGGCACAATCCAGAACGCAAGAGTTTTAGTGTAAACACTGATAGGGAGAAACTCCTATCCCCAAAGCTGTAATTGCCTTACTAAACATAATTCAAGTGCAGAATGTGAACACAGCTAGAGGCTGCATTTTGGGTTTGCAATTCAAATGCACTGGTCAAAACGCATTACCAAGTGTATATGTGTTTTGTCTTTTAACATTTATAGTGATAAGTAACAATGTTACACACCACACGGATGTTTTTACTAAGAAAATGTATTTATGTCAAGGTTTACAAGAAAGCAGGAAACCGTATAAAGAAAGTAGCAAGAACTAGCGAAACAGGGAAAGCATTCCCTTAGGCTACATTCACACACATGTGCCCACCTTACCGTAGCATGGGAGAAGAGGTGAGGGTGAGCGCTGCTCGGCCCAGCCCTCTCCAAAGAGATATATGGCGCACGGTGCCGTAATACGGGAAAAGATGGGACATGTCCTATCTTTTCCCGGGTACGGTACGATGCCGCACTATGGGGGATGTACATAGGGCGGCTATAGATACGTCCCCCAACCGCCATGTGAATGAAGCCTCACTCCCTGATATATACCATACTTACTAGGATACATAATTCCCTTCATACTTACCTTCAAAACAAAGGGATGTTGTGACACACTTTCCCCAAATAACGGACACTGACACTGTGTGATGATGGATGATATCTAGAAAACAGTGAGGAATTGATACATTAAAGGGGTATTCCGGGTATATGAACATCTCACACAAAACCCAGGATGATATAAATAAATGAATACAACAATACTCAATGTCATTAGTCACAAAAAGGAGCTTAAATACTTTGATTTTATGATTTACAAAATATATGGCCTCTCTAAAGTAGGTGGAGTTATCACTAAGATGGCTGCCACTGGAAACTACATGTTCCATGATCCTTTAGTTCCCAGTAAGTTCTCCTCCCTTTTATGCTCTGCTCCCAGTGATGATGTAACAGGTTTTCTTGCTCTGCTACCATAGTAATGATATGTAACTGCCATTCCTGCACATCACCACAACACTGGCCATACTGGATGCACTGCAACCAACGGACTACAGCCAAACGTAGTGCTGATCACATGACCTGCCCAGGCAGGTGCAGAACATGTGATGTGGACACGTGACCAGCGGCCATCTTCTGTCCTGTGTCTGCTCCACAACGGACCGTGCAGAGGAAATTAACGGACTGATTAAAGGGCCTGTAGCATTTTAATTCTTCATTACAGTCTATGTCACCAGCATTTTCTGCTAAGGGGAGCTAAATTTTAAATAACAACTAATTACACATTAGCTTATATTTTGAGTAACCATTTGTATATGAATTATGCTTATTCCTGGAATACCCCTTTAAGTATATTGGAAAATTGAAAAACTCTTCCTTACATAAACAAATATAAATTATTTGTTGAAAGTGGCAACCCCTTTAATACTGGTCAAATGATTTCTTTCAAGGTGTTTGCTTCATCCTCCATCCTTGTGTTCATTGTGACAAGTGACTACCTTTTATACCCTGGCGCTCAATCTAGGTGATCCTTTAATGGCCCTTCACATAAAATTCAGTACACAGTCGGGTGAGGAGTCCTTAGGTGACAACTGTTTGACATCTACATCATCCTGGTCTTCTCTATCTAGTGATTTGAGCATGTTCCTTGTGAATGATGTTGTGACATTATTAGGAAAAGGAAAACATTTTGTTTCAGCCGAGTACACAAATGGATAATGTGTCTTTATGATCCCAGCTCAGATGTGCCTCTAATAGGCACTTTATGACGTTACACATAAAACGGCTGTTATTCTGGGAGAAGGAAATGCGTTCATTGAGTTGTCCAATCCAGAGCACAAATAAAAGATTCTGATGAAAGAGGCAAATTAAAACACATCTGGGATGCGAAATCTAAAGGTCAACAGCATGAAGAGCTTGCTGTACGTTTAATATTACTATTGCCATTCTGTGCATCCCCAACAACCTGTTTAATGGGTTCTGATGGACTAGCTTAGATAATAAAAGTGAGTAGTATGTTAGTAATGTATAAAGTGCATGTTGTTGTAAGGTGTATTATCTAACTGGACGCTGAGTATTAAAGCCCAGCGCTCTGCATCTGTTACATCGGACATAGAATGATAAGAGATTAAAGAATGAGCTGTGTCCAAATAAATCACTTTCTAGGTACAGAAAGTACTCTTCCTCTCTTCCTCATGGTGTTTCAGGTAGCAGAGTCTGATATCAAATAGGCCATTATATGATCTATTACTGTGACTTCTGAGCATGTCCTAAAATGGACACACTATGCACTGTGTGCAAACTTGTACCATAACTAAAAGATGTGTTTGGGTGTACATGTACATTTCATATAGCCTTAGTCTATAACAATGGCTGGTGGCAGCGATAATGAGTGTATGGATAGATGACTGGTGAGCAGAGTGTCTCATTCGACTCCATGCTCATCTGTGCAGGGGTGTTTGAATGTGTGCACCCTGTGCTGGGCATGTGGTGCTGTTTATATGACAATCTTTGGAGGACATTTATCAGGGCTTGTACACCAGTTTTCCCCTTTACTCCACCTTCATGCCAAGCGGGCGTGGAGAGGCATGAATGAGGGTGCGGGCAGTGGCTGAATTCCCTTTGCCTGTGTACCTGGTTAAGCCAGTGACTGTTCAAATACACATTTGAAATTGCAATATATCTTATCACTTTCTACAATTATTTTCCTTATACTACTCTCATGTTTCTTCCCTTTATTGAATTAGATGAAGATACACACCTCACACATGGATACACACGAACTTGTGAAAATGGCCATATGCAACCTATACTGTACAGTTGCGGTATGGGTTGCATACGTTCCCATGCCTTTCAATGGGAATTTTGATGGATGTATTGCCCACTGTTCCGTACCATACCGGGGGGAGGGAGGATAGAGCAGGCTCTATCTTCCCCCATAACTAGGGGCGTGCCACAATTCTCCCTATGGAGTGGGAAAGATTAAGCAGCTCTGCTGTGTGGCGGACGATGACTGGTCGAGCACATGTCAGTGTGAAAACGGCCTTACCTTACAGCAACTAGATCTCCACATTCCCCCCAGGAACATAGATAGATGCAAACAGGAGGCTAGAGAGAGTAGAGCTGCTAGAAAATGAAGATTACAATTTACATTGTCTAGAAACTGTTCTTCCTCATTTAGATACACTGTACAACTGATTTATTCAACATTGGTTGAAAGGTTAAGTACACTTTAACCCCCTAAAAAGATGTGCAGCTTTTAAGGAGTTTGATAAAAGATGGGAACTCCATCTGTTTCTTCACTGGCAACGCAGGAACCCATTGTTTTATGCGTGCTTGTGAGACAATGCCAGAAGCACCTCTTATAGATTTTTACAGAAAATATAAAGAGTAAAAATATTAAGAATTGCATCAAGTACAATATAATAAAAAAATACAACTGCACAGTTACAAAAATAAAACTATCTCTGCCCATCTCTTTTGAGGTTCAATTGAGTAATCAGCTGTTTGTTATAGTTGTTTTGTTCTGCTATTAAAAACCTCAAAAAACTGAATTAAATTCTTAAAAAGATACTTTCATAAAGTGTCATCATTTTATAACTATATATAATATAGATCATTTATGAAATACTATATTTAGTTTTTTATGATTATTAAAATTAAGTTACATGCAGAAAGTTTTTGATACATATCTGCAAAATAGTGTTTTTTATCTTCCTCTGCCAGAAAATTTATAAAAGTTTCTCAAGACACGAGATTTCATACATATCAGACATATCATACATTGACTGGAAAATTTAAAAAGAAATATAAAAGCAATAGCTTGAAGGCAGCAATACAAAATATTGTTTGCGATTTTTTTTTTGTGCAAAAGTTTCAAAATATAAAAAAATCTACAGTATATTTCAGATTACCATTTGTACCATTATTTATGCCATCTGGTTATTGCCACTTAATTGCAAAACCAATGGAAAATTGCATTGCTGATAGCACATTGTAATGTATGAGTTAACGCGAAGCAGCCTCGGGTCTTCGGAAGACCTGAGGCTGTCATGGCAACGGAACGCCACTCCACGATGACATCACGGAGAGCAACGATCCTCGGCAAGATGGCACCGCCCATGTGCTGCCATCTTTTTGAAGCCACCAGCAGCTTCGCCAGCGGCGATCAGCTGGAAAACACATGCAATCGGTGCTGGCACCTATCGCGGGTGTTACTGGTAAGCCTCTGCTGCAATATCTGTCTGCAATCTGACTGAACAGCCCCATTATAAGGAGAGGGTGATATTTGCAACTACCCCCTTGCCCATACATGGGCAGGAGTGTTGCAGTTGCAGTGCCAGTTTTGTGGTGAGATGTCATCTTAGTGGGATAATGACATCTATGGTAGGACAGCCTGTTACATCAGCGGTCATCAACTACCAGGCCACGGCCCAAGACCCGACCACGGAACACCCGGTCCTGGGCCGCTAAAAACATAAACCTGGGGAAAAAAATAATTGGTACTTACCTCTAGCACTCCTCTTCACCCCACGGCTCTGGCTTCTTCTGTACTCAGCTTCTTGGCAGTGTGGTCAGAGGCACATCTATGCTATGAGGTCATCAGCTGGCGACATGATCGCATCGTAGCTGGTGCGCACGAGCAGGGAATATAGACGAGCCTCTGCCCACACTGCCAAGAAGCTAAAGACAAAAGAAGCCGGAGCTGCAGGGTGAAGAGGAGTGCCAGAGGTAAATGTTGACTTTCTTATTTTTATGGGGCTTCCACTGCGCATATTTCATTAATGGGGGGAGCACTTCTGGAGTCATTTTATGGGGGAGCACTGCTGAGAGAATTTTACGGGGGGTGGGCACTGCTAGGGACATTTTATGAGAGAAGCACTGCTGAGGACATTTCATTACTGGGTAACACTTCTGGGGGCATTTTATTACAGTGAAAAGCCCGAGGACAAGGGAACATTATAGGTTTTTGGGGGTTGCTATAGAAAAAGGGATATTATAATGTCCCATTTTTTCAAGATGTTAAAAGGAAAAAAGGAGCACTATAGAGGGGTGCTACAGAAAAGAGGGGAGCTGCAAGAATGGGGGCATTTTAAACCAGAGGCTGTAGTAAAAAAGGACATTATATGGGTTGGGGTTAGATATGGACTAATGGTGGGGCAAAAACTTTTTGTTTCAGCAACCATGGTAAGGGGGTTACCTGGCCTGATCGCTGGAAATTTTTTTTTTGGGTGCAGCCGGTCCTGGATACAAAAAGTTTGGGAAACACTGTGTTACATGCTCTGGGAGCAGAGCATGAGAGGGATGAGCTGTTACTGAGAACTATGGGACCATTGGAATTGTAGTTGCAGTTGACAGCCATCTTGAAGATAACTTCCCCTACTTCATAAAGCTCATAGCATGTTGTGAATTATAAAACAAAAGCTCCTTTATGTGATTAATGTCATTGAGTTTTGTTGTGTTCATTTATTAATAGCATTATAGCTTTTGTATCAGAAGTTCCTATTCCTGGAATATTCCTGTGGATCCCCTGGAACACTGCGGGAGATGGTACTAGCTGACACCTGGGACCAGAATCTAAGTGGCACCTGGTTTTTACCAGAGCCTGCCGCAAAGCAGGATGGTCTTGCTGCGGCAGGGCACCACCAGGTCGTTCCACAGACCAGCCCGCGGTGGCAGCCAAGGTTGCGGAACAGAAACAGAGTCCAGGAACAAGGTCAGGAACAGGCCAGGAGTCAGGGCAGGCGGCAGAGATGCAGAGGTCAGAGGTCCGGGAGTGGCAACGGGAGATCAAGGCACACAGGAGCGCAGGGAACAACACAAGGGAGCTTTCTCTAAGGCAAAGATCCGGCAGGGAATCATGGGAACAGCTGCCCTTTAAGGAAAACCCACGGGGTGCCCTTTAAGTGCCGTTGCACGCGTGCCCTAGAGAGCGGGGATGCACGTACAGGGTACCCGGGAACAGAGCAGGATTGCGGAGAGGTATGAGTGAGCCGGGGACCGGGGTAGCGCCGCAGAGGGGGGGGGGCCATGACAGTACGCCTTTAAAGATGATAATGCTGCCACATGAAATTTCAAAATAAGCTCTCCCTATATGCAGTTTATATTGTAAAATCTGATGATGAGATCCTATGTCAAGAATGGTAAATCCATATTTTCTAATCTCATTTAAATTGAGATCCTGGGCTGAAAATTCTCCCAAAGCACGTGTTATTTATATGTAGCTTAGAGGACAGTGATATAAATGGGATATAATAACGGCACTGTTGGAATTTCATTGTAGACTGTGATAGCTAGCTGACAAAAGTGAATGTAGTAGCCAGAGCAGATTGAAACAGCAGGCAAAATAATGGACTGAATAAAATGGAGGGTGCAAGGAATGAAGCAGAAAGAGACAAAAATACATTCACTGAATAAAGACTCGATTTACAAGAATGATGCTATGAAGTAAAATGCTCTGAATATGGCCACATCTGTCCATTGCCTCAATGATGTCATGACACCTTTCACTTCACAACTTGAAGTTATGTCACAGATATATGGTGGTTAAGCATCTCAGTCCCTTGTGTCCTGTAGTTCCCTAGTGCACAGTTATTTGTTGTTTCAGTCTCTGGTGCCCAATAGTTTGTTGGTAACATATCTGGTTTCTAGTGGCTTGATGATTCAGCTTCTGGTATCCGTTGTTTCCATTCCCGGTGTCTAGTGGTTTCATAATTCATTATCTGTGATGTCCAGTGTATGCCAGTATATTTTGCTCTATTGCTTGCTTTGCACGCCTTTTAGTGAAAAAACTTTAGAGGTACTCCATTAGGTATAGACTTTCTTCTGCCTGCACTTTGCGATTAATAAAGATTACCTGTAAGAGAACATCTTGTGATAGATAATGCTAAAGTTCTCTTCAGCACTTAATAATCTAAGATTCTATAGAGGTTAACATGACATTGTCTGTGACAGTCCAGCATAACAGAAATGAATGGGAGATTTAATTTCCTGTGTAAAAATTGTCTCGTACTATGGATCCATCCTAAGTGCCCCTATTCAGCCTCTAACAATGACAGGAGCAGGTTATATCTTGCATTCTTGTCAGCGGGTAAAATAGATCCTAGCATCGCTGGCTGTTATTTGTTCAGCCTTTGTTTCTTCCTCCCCCGTGAGTTTCTACCAGCTGCTTCATATTTTTCTTTTCAAGTTTCTTCATATCTCATCTTTTGTTCAATAAATATTTTTTCTGGGAAATTTCCGATACAACCGATGTCTATTTTCATGCATATAGATAGTATGTAGATATTCATGATTGTCACATATCATATATCAATAAAATGTCATGTGGGCTGTTTGGTCATGTGCGTAAGTCTAAACTTTTGCATCCATGGGTCTAGTATCCATAAATATCGTAACTAGATGTCCAGTCCACTAGCCTCCTGTATCTAGTACTTTATTGTAACTAATAGTCCAATAATTCCGCTCCATACCTTAAGTGTTGTACCCAACAGTCTATTGGCCAGTTTCTTGTAAAACTCTAGTCCATTTTATTGAGGAGTTAAATAACCCAATATATTTTATATAACAATCTAATAATTCAGTCTATATCAGAGGTGGCAAACCAATGGCACTCAGACCCCTCTCTGTGGGCACCAAAGCCATCGCCAGGGAGGACTTAAGGTATCTTCCCGCAGCCCCAGACAGCCCAGGACTTTTATGTGCTCAGTGCTATTTTAAAGCGACAGTGCTGACTGGAACTGCAGTAGGAGTTGGAACTTGTGGACAGATCTGAATTATCATTGTAGCTCCTGCTTCGGCCCTGACAATTTTTCCTGTTCATGGGACCCTTGAGGGAAGCTATAATGATCATCCAAATTTCTACTCCTTTCCATTGTATTGGTAAAACTATAACAGAGACAGGAGCAATAAATGACTACCGTATATTCCGGCGTATAAGACGACCTGGTGTATAAGACGACCCCCCTACTTTCCTGTTTAAAATATAGAGTTTAAGATATATTCGCCGTATAAGACTACCCCTTTTCCAACGCATACAAAACACCGGTAAAAGTTAAAAAAAAAACATTTGAATTTAACATGGTCCTTTTTTTAATGTAAATTCTTATGACATGCAGGTATATAGCAGGAAAACTGTCGCTCATAAACATAAGGCATACAACAACAACATTACCATTACAGCACAGCCCCCAGTAGTATACAGCACAGCCCCCAGTAGTATACAGCACAGCCCCCAGTAGTATACAGCACAGCCCCCAGTAATATACAGCCAGCCCAGCATTAATAGAAAATAATAAACTTATATACTCACCCTCCGGTGGCCCCGACCTGCAGCGCTGCTCCCCCGATATCCGCGTGGGTCCTCTTCTGGCTTCGGCGCCCGTCTTCTGTCTTCACTAACTCCGTGCCGGGCGCCGCCATTGTTCTCCCCTGGACGGCGCCTAGTATGACGCGCCGCTGCTGACGTCATACTAGGCGCCGCCCCGGGGAAAAGCATGGCGGCGCCCAGCAGAAGAAAGAAGACTGCGCGGAAGACGATCCGCACGGACATCGGGGCCAACGGAGGGTGAGTATGCACCCCGATGTCTTTTTGAGGCTGCCGGCAGCTTTTTGAGGCTGCCGGCAGCCATCGCTGTGCAAACACCCGCGATCAGTGCTAGCAATATGCAGCAAAGACTTACCGGCTATGGAGAGGGCTCAGCCCGTGAGCCCTCTCCATGCACCGGGACCCGCCGTATAAGACGATTACCGGCGTATAAGACGACCCCAGAGAAGACAGAAGATTTTTCTGTCTTCAAAAGTCGTCTTATACGCCGGTATATACGGTACTTAAATTGCCATGTTGATACTTTCCAATAAATAAGTGGGTTTGGTTGTAGTTTGGGCACTCTCTAAAAGGTTCTCCATCACTAGTCTATTTTATCTATTAGATAAATACCCCAGACACTTTTATTTAGTGTTGTAATCCCCTAGTGACTTTTATCCACTGGTCTAGTAAACTGGTCAATTGTATTTAATTAGAAGAAAAGAAAAAAACAAAACGCCAACAAAAGAGGATGGCGCCTCGTGTGATAACTTAAGGATAGCAGGTTCATGTCTGGGTAAGCATTGAAAGGTGCTCACCTGGTAGCCACTTGTAAGTGTGCAATAAGGAAATCGGGAGGAGGAGGTTTTTTCACCCTTTAGATACCTCTTATAATGGTTACCCAAGCACTCCAATGACCGGTAACCAAAGAAACCGTAAGCAAACAGGGAAGAAAATGGGGCTTTAACAGGTGTCCTCATCAAAACATGATACAGAACTTATCGTATATACTCGAGTATAAGCCGACCCGAGTATAAGCCGACACCCCTAATTTTACCAACAAAAACTGGCAAAACCTATTCTCGAGTATAAGCCGAGGGTGGAAAATGTATTGGTCACAGCCCCCCCTAGCATGCAAGCCCACAGTATTTTATAGCCAACCCCCAGTAGCATATATAGCTAGCCAGACCCCAGTAGTATATAGCTAGCCAGCCCCATGTAGTATACAGCCAGCAAGCCCCCATGTAGTATACAGCCAGCCAGCTCCCATGTAGTATACAGCCAGCGAGCCCCATGTAGTATACAGCCAGCGAGCCCCATGTAGTATACAGCCAGCCCCCTGTAGTATACAGCCAGCCCCCTGTAGTATACAGCCAGCCCCATGTAGTATACAGCCAGCACCCTGTAGTATATAGCCAGCCCCATGTAGTATACAGCCAGCCAGCTCCCTGTAGTATACAGCCAGCCCCATATAGTATACAGCCAGTCAGCCCCCTGTATGCCAAGCACATAAAAAAAAACTTAATACTCACCCGCCGGCAATACTCACTCACCCCCGATGCTTGGTGTGGCTCCCGATCCTCAGCGCGGTTCCCAGTGGCTTCCAGTCACTTCTTTCTTCTCTAGCTGACACCACCGCATCATAATAAGTGCCCACCGGCAGATAGCATGGTAGCGACTCTGCCGGCTAGAGAAGAGGAGCCACATAGGATCGGGAGGCGCGCCACAGATCCGGGTGTCGGAGGGTCAGTATTGCGTTTATTTATTTTTTATTGACCTGTGTATAAGCCGAGGTGAGGTTTTTCAGCACATTTTATGTGCTGAAAAACTCGGCTTATATTCGGGTATATATACGGGAAACCAATTCATTTTTATTTCAGAGATAAAAAATCCAAAGTCCAGTGGTAACGCGTTTCGGAATTAACCCTTTGTCAGACCATAACTAAAGATAAATAATGATAAAAAGTACATCTATGTCAAAATTGTGAAATAAACAGAAGTACAAAGAAGTGACCATGATTGTTACAAAAAGATTCCGTAACAACAACTACTATATTCCATAAATAAGGATCCTTTGACTTTTGGTAATTATGCAGTCATAAAATGTACACCATATTCAATAAAATTGAACCATCCAAATTTTTGGTGTGAAAAGGATACCAATTAGTCAAAAGGAGGATATAGGTAAATAAATAATTAAATAGGTATAAATACATAATAACAAGTACAAAATAAAAAGATTGCATAGAAACAAGTACATAATAAAAACCATATAAAAGAATTCACTAGAGGTAATGAATAGTGTAATTGTATAAAACAAATAAATATAAAGATCTTTAGGCCATAATGTGTAATAAATAAAAAAAATAGTAGAAATAAATCCATTTAAGTCAAATTTCATGTGGGTACTTCTTGTGTCCAATGGTCTTTACAATAAGAGGTTAATATCTATACTTTGCTTTATGGCGCCTGCCATTGGGATGGGAAAGCCAGCAATCAAATCGAGAGTGGCGCCTGTGCGTTGAGATGGAGCAGCCGGCGGTGCAACAGTAAACTGGGACGATAATGTCAAAGTATCGTAATGTGTTGTTACAAGTGGAGATACAGGGAGTGTTAGGTTGGTACATCACTTTGGGAAATTAATGTTAAACGGGACAATTAAAATAAGACAATTAAAATATTTATTTTAATTGTCCCGTTTAACATTCATTTCTGGTGCTTCTTGCCTTTATAGCAGGTTGTTACGCTAAACTACACGAGGAGCACCGGTGTATGATACTTCTCCCCCCTTGTGTACCTTGGCTTATTATTCCCCTTACTTCCTTGAGTAATAATGTGAATGTGTTTTTTTTACACTAGGAGTCACATCCAGCTGCACAGTTAATTTTCTGTGCCTTGCATAGCACACAACCCCTATTGATTGTTGATTCTCCGCTGCAATGCATTTCATATGCCAAGAATTGGTAGCCCATCTTGGCAGGATTAAGATTGGAAATATCGCCCTTAATTTTGAATCGCTTTTGTGCATTCATATATTATGTAATAATTATGTTTGCAGTGTGAGCTGGAGGGACTACAGAGGAGCATCACCTCTCTTTGCTTTACAGTATGGCAGCCTTCGAGGTTTAATTTAATTACGCTGCGAGAAAGCCTTTGATTTCCAAATGAAATTTGTTGCCACTGTTCTGATTGCATTTGGAGCGAAGATAGTGATGATACAGGAAGGTTTGCATTAACACAAATATAATAGAAGAGGGCTAAGCTATGTTTACTCAATACATTGTATTGCTATTTTCTTGCTATTTATACATAAGAATATTTCTCCTCAGGTCATGCAGCTCCAGCAAGAGCTGAGGTTCTTGTTGCATGTATTATCTTGTTGGTGACGGGGCAAGAAGAGCTTTTTGCTACTAGAGGGCAACCACAAGGGAAGAGTTTCCTTCCAAGTATGCAATTTAAACACACTTAGCAGACATCGCATTTCAGCCATGCAGCCTTAATTATGATCAAATCTTTAGATCACGATTATGATTAAGGCTGCATAGTTGAAACGTGTTTATCTGCAATTTTTGCGATACCTGCTTGTGCACAATATGATGAAACTTATGATGAAATAAATATTGGAAAATTGCGTTTGTATTTCCATGTGCTGAATCTTCTATGGTGACCCATTGTGCCTTGGGTCAGTTTCATGTACCGAAACAGACGTATACAAGTGGCGGTGAGCTGGCATACAGTTTTGTTGGATTGTCTCATCAGGCATTGCAGGAATTTGCAATTAAAGTAGAAGAGTAGGCAATCCTACATTGTTTGCATAATTTTGAACAACCTGCAAACTTTCGTTCACAGGTTTTTACACAAAACTATACCAGGTCAGACCGATGCAGGAGAGCCCCAATATCTTACTGGTCATACAAACCCCAATTATTACCTAAATTTAGCACCCAGTCTCAGCATATCATGCTAAATTATTTTTGCCATACAGTTCCCTCAGCTTGCAGAATGGCTGGATAGAGGCATGTAATGGTTTGTTATGCCCCTTTTAAATATAAGATCTTATGGCCCTTTTCTGTTGAAGTTGTTCTCCGCTAAATGATATATGGTGGATATAACTGAAGACATTTTCTCACAAGGAGTAAAACAGCTTGGTGGTTATAGCAACTCCAAATGAGCCCGGAAAGGTGGCATTTTCTGAACAGATGGATGGAATTTATTACAGGGTACTGGCAAATGTAGCAGTTGATTGACATCTGTTACAAGGTACCAGTGGTTGGTTTTTTCAGCAGTATCTCAAGAAATCTTTCCATATCCTATGGCCAACATTATCTTTTCAGCTTATTCACAGCATCTCCACATTAACTAGTAAGAAATGCATACTACTTTCAATGCTAAGACACTGAATGATTCAGTAGTAGAACTATGAGGGTTGAATGCCCGGTGCACAACAATTGAGATTATCTCCTCCCCCTGGAGTAGACTACTGCTGCAGCATTAGAACATTTATCCAGAAGGGTAATAATACTCCTCTCACATTTTTTGAGGAGTATGACATTTTCAGTAATACAAATTAATAGCGTCTAGTCATTTATATTGTTTATAGATGTCTATTTATACCAGTTTTCTGTGATGTCAATTGAGACAATTATTCATCTCAAGAGAAATTTCAACCTACAGGGCGAACAGGGCTGATGCACCAACCCCCCCTCCCCCCTATCCAGATGACATGGGCTAGCGCACCTGAATTTTTATTTAATTTCTTTTTTTTGGGGGGGGGGGCACCCCATGTAGTATACAGCAGCCCCTAGTAGTATACAGCCTGCCAGCCTCCATGTAGTATACAGCAGCCCCTAGTACGGTGGTGGCTAACCTATGGCACTGGTGCCAGAGGTGGCACTCAAAGCCCTTTCTGTGGGCACTCAGGCCATCACCAGAGAGGACTCCAGGTATCTTCCTGCAGTCCCAGACAGCCCAGGACTTGCTGTGCAGAGAGGAATTTTAAAGTGACAGCTCTACCTGGGACTACTGGAGGAGTGGGAATGTGTGGACAGATCTGGATTATCATTGTAGCGCTGGAGGAAAGCTACAATAATCATCCAAATTTCTTCTATTTTCTGCTTTATTGGCGTCCTCAGGGGCTGGTATCAATGAAAGCTGTGACAGAGAAGGGAGTATAAATCACAAAGTAAATTTCTGTGTTGGCGCTTTGTGATATATAAGTGGGTCTTGGTTGTAATTTGGGCACTCGGACTCTAAAAGATTTGCCATCACTGCCCTAGTAGTATACAGCAGCCCCCATGTAGTATACAACAGCCCCTAGTAGTTTACAGCCTGCCAGCCCCCATGTAGTATACAGCAGCCCCTAGTAGTATACAGCAAGCCCCTAGTAGTATACAACAGCCCCTAGTAGTATACAGCCTGCTAGCCCCGAGTAGTATACAGCCTGCCAGCTCCCATGTAGTATACAGCAGCCCCTAGTAGTATACAGCCTGCCAGCCCCCATGTAGTATACAGCAGCCCCTAGTAGTATACAGCAAGCCCCTAGTAGTATACAGCAAGCACCTAGTAGTATACAGCTGCCCCTAGTAGTATACAGCAGCCCCTAGTAGTATACAGCAAGCACCTAGTAGTATACAGCAGCCCCTAGTAGTATACAGCAGCCCCTAGTAGTATACAGCAGCCCCTAGTAGTATACAGCAAGCCCCTAGTAGTATACAGCAGCCCCTAGTAGTATACAGCAAGCCCCTAGTAGTATACAGCAGCCCCTAGTAGTATACAGCCAGCCTGCCCCCACAGCCCTTAAAAAAATAAACTTGTATACTCACCCTCCGATGTCGGCGCGGCTCCCCGATGTCCCCGATGTTAGCGCGGCTCCCCGATGTCCCCGATGTCAGCGCATCCCGTCTTCTGTCTTCTCCGCGGCTCCTCTTCTTTCTTCTTTTTTCCGGATGGACGTGGCCATGTTTTCTTCTAGCAGGCGCATACCAGGTCGCTGCTGACGTCATAGTATGCGCGGCCAGGAAGAAAACATGGCTGCGTCCATGACAGAAGCAAGAAGAAAGAAGAGGAGCCGCGGAGAAGAAAGAAGACGGGGCGCGCTGACATCGGGGACATCGGGGAGCCGCACTGACATCGGAGGGTGAGTATACAAGTTTATTTTTTTAAAGTGGGTAATTTTTTTTTTGTAATAGACTCGTGTATAAGCCGAGGGGACTTTTTCAGCACATTTTTTGTGCTGAAAAACTCGGCTTATACACGAGTATATACGGACTCTATGGCTAACTATGCCTGTTGGGCAGGGAGGCTGCCAGGTTGCACCTGTTCAGGCACAGTATAGGGCACCATTCTATGCCAGGTCAGACCTATTGTAGAGGTGCACATCTCAGCTGCCCATTGTGATTTTTCTGGAGGCTGGAGCCAGCAAGTGCCTGGACACCACCATATAATCATATGAAAAATGTGCCCCATAGACTTGTATTGTGTGCGAGGCACAGTACACCTCACCGTGGCCAAGGTGTTAGAGGATATGAGGTGGTGCCCATCTCTGACTAGTCACATTGGCTTCACTCGCTGATGTCAGACGGACCGTAAGCAGGGGAATAAGTTCTTTCGCTTGCAGATCTCCTCATGCACACTCAGCTATAAATGTCCATATACAGAAACACATAACTAGAACTATACATTCAGTGTGTACAACTACAGTATGGACATCCTCACATAACTTACTATGTGTAATGGAGGATAGCTGGAAGTGTCAGGCTTTTTTTGTATAAGGTGGCTATCAGGCAGGGCAGACATAATAGCTGCAGGAATCCTCCCTCCTCCTCCATGTGACACTGCTTGTCAGGAAGGGCTGATAGGTGAAGAGATAATCTATCAACTTTTTGCGGGCAGGACTAACATCCTGCACGATGTAAGACTACTCCACAGACAGTGGTTAACCAGGCTTGTTAGAGAAGGTGGAGGGCTGGGGCCGTGTCCGGTGTCCCGGGCAGAGGAAAGAGTTTATCTCTGTTCAGTCACCTGTACAATTACATGAAAAAGAAGCACCGAAGTCACAGGAGACGTGGACACCACAGAAACTGATCCTGCACTGAGACATCCAGGGCACAGACCAAAAGATCCAGGGCACGGGCCCCAGATCTTTTGACCTAGCGGCGCCCCTGGGGTCCCCCAAACCCAAACTTCATTATCATTTAGGTGCAGATAAATGATAAGCGGATCCATCAAAATTTAAATTTGGCTGAACCCAAGTTTTAAAACCCTATTCGGGGGTTCAGTGTCTGTTATCTGTGGTCATCATTTGACATCTCCATGTACTTCTATGAATTAAACTTTTGCATCTCTACAATTCTACATATACTAATGATAATATTATGAATGTTAGAAGATTCTCAGAAGATCCAAAGGAATTAAAGATTTATTTTTATGTTTTGCATTGAGTGAAACACTGGGGACTCATTAGGGAACCACAGAGACGTCACCCAGGAGTGTTTCTCCCTGACACATTCCCTGAGTATAAATATCCTCCGGTGATGCTTCATGTGGCTGCACTTGGCCATGGAGGAGGTGGTCCGCGCCGCTCTGTAACATTATCATCAATCCCCCAAGAAAGAAGAAATATTAATCAGAAGATGAATGTCACAACGTTACAAGTATCTGATGTGAGTGATGTAGACGCCACAATAACAGATTGAACATTTTATGATGCATTTGCTCTATTAAAGATTTCCTTCGGTTTTCTATAAATTGGGGGATCATTTAATTTGTTCTGGAAATTTGCACTGGTATATTTTTTTTGGAGAGGAGTTTGTTTTACTTATTTGGACAGTGATAAATCTGGCATCTGAGTTTCTTATTTCTTTACAACTTGCTTTTTTCCACAATCCACTCAGCCCTAGTTCCCTACATCATCAGAGCGTTTTGGGAGTAAAAAAATTGCAATTCTTAGAGCCATAATTTAAAGATTTTAACATCCGGATTCCAGTGATAATCGAGCACAACACCGGAAAACTCAGATGCAGTACATTTTGCAGGGATTGTGTCTGAGTCTCAAATAAATCCTGCAAACCCACCAATGCAGCAAAGAAATTGCAAAAAAGGGTAAAAAAAAGTAACACAAATTGTCATATGTGACCCCCATTGTCTATTGCTCTGGGATTCCTACTATTTGACACCAGTCCAAAACATAGGAATCAGTGCCGATAGATATAAATAATATATCCCATTATTTGTTGTATCTTTAATTATACTCCATGACGTAATGAAATAATAATATTTGTAAATATATTGTTACTTATTCATTATTACATGAATTTTGGAGTTGAGCTTACATAAGAGACTTCTTGTTGTGTACATTGACAAGCGCCAGATTTGTAGTAGATTGTTCTGTAACGATCTCCAAGTTTTCAGCTCAAACACAATTATTCACAGAAACAGATTTCTCATATGATTTCTTCCTGAAATCACATGTCAACCTTACACATTTATAAAGCACATTGGGAAAACATATCATGAAGCCCCGCCCCTGCCATAGAATTGCGCTATTACCAGCGACGGCTCAGGCATGAACACCCATTGGCTGTAGCGAGCTTCTGCTGTTGTCCAGCCCACATTCCTCTTCATGACCACTAGGAATGGAGGTTACATAAAGGGTAAAATAATCACCATGTCTGGTGGTCCGCAAGGCATTGCAATTGTTTCAGGGCTTCTATATCCGAAAACTGGTGGCCCCCATTACCTCAACTTGTTTTCCAAGTTCCCTACTTTAGTTTTCAGAGCAGATTAGTAATAATGTGATTTTCACAATAACTCAGTTTATGAATGAGAGTGTCAAAGACAGACAGTCGCTGGAATGAGAGTCTCACGGACAGACAGTTGCTGGAATAAGAGTGTCAGAGACAGACAGTCACTGGATTGAGAGCGTAAGACACAGACACTCGCTGGAATGAGAGTGTCAAAGACGGGGAGTCGCTAGAATGAGAGTGTCAGGGACAGACAGACACTGGAATGAGAGTGTCAGAGACAGACAGTCACAATAAACTGCCCAGTCATGTACTGTAGTCCACAAGCAAGGAAATATCAGGTCACTAGTTTCTGGGCACCCAACATCCATGGAACAGGATGGAAATTAATAGAGAAGGCAGTGATCAGCATGGTAAAGCCTTTCAATGTTATTGTATAGTGAAACTGTATGTAGGTGTATGTTACAGGGGATATTATTCATAACTGGACCCTCTGCTCTATTATTATATATATTACATATAGTGTAAATGGATACAGTATATACTGACCACAGTCACTGATACTCTGTGGTGAGATGTCAGTGTGTACTGAAGCCATTGGGTCATTAACATATCAAAAGGCTTTGAACAGTAAGAAGCCACCATGAACCAGGTGTGAGATTCCCTGCACACACTGGGGTCTATCCTAAGAGGGTCTAAGGGTGGAGTTATAGGTGGTGGGAAGGGATTACACACAAGGATATTTAAGCATGGTAAAAACAAAAATCAGGCTCTCTTTTGTCTCTTGCTCCTGACCTCCCCGGACGTACAGCACTTACCTTAGGAACCAGGTCATATATTGTGTGTGCTCTCTGTGTATGTATATAACTTTATAAGAGTAATTATAACATAGTACTTATTATAATATAGTAGACTTTATACGTGTACCTATAGATATTCCAGGTGTTATGTGTTTTACCATATATATACATAGCTAAGTGTTTACAGTGAGTGTGTATATATTAGTGTAACTACATGTATAACCTATAGCCGTATCCCATTCACACGTGGATCTGTGCCCTGCACGTGTATTGGAGTAGATATATAGATGCTATTGTGCATGAGTCTCTATATGTATATGTACATGTATATGGTCAGGTACTGGATGTAACTCCTGCTTCAGGGTACATCCAGGAGTTTCTGTAGTGTTAATTATATATTGTATATACATACACATTACTGTGTCCGGGAGAGGTCAGGAGAAGAAGGTTTGTCTCTATGTATTTTGTATTGTATTTTATGTAGTTACTTTGTCACATGTATGTTGTTAGTAAAGTCTTTTTGTATATAAGTATCTGCGAGGGTTGTATGTTATTCCTGTGATATATGAAGGACTGGAGTAGGTGCTTATGGTAAATAGCACAGACTAAGGGGCTGGACAGAACCACTGAAACCTAGAGGAACTGAACAGAAACCCAATCCCCAACCCCCCTTTATCAATGGCGAGCCAGGCCCAAATGTCATGATCCATCTATATTAGGATATAGTGGTGAAATTGTTGTTATACTGTGAACTTAGGTTATTAGACTGGGTAGGTTCGGACAGGTAGCACAGTTTCATCTGAGGCCTAGTATGAGTGTGATTATTGGCAGTGAATCTATATAAGTTCAGTTCTTAGGATTCTGGTTGTTTTCTGTTATCAGACCCTTGTGAGGTGACCCGGGTGTGAGGGTCTTTGCTTTGTATAGTCCTTAGTACAGGAGTAACACAGATCGCAGGGATACAATGACTGGCAAAGTGGAACATGTGATTTTTGAAAAGTTGAGTAAATGTAGTTCGTTTAACCCTGTGTTATCTAAGAAAGAGGAATCTATTGATCTGCTATGGGAATCCCTAGTAGAGCAGGCGAGTTCCTATGATAAGTTGCATATTGCTAAGCGCAGTGTACTGAACCAGACATCTAAGAGGCTCCATATGATGGCCAAGCTTGTGTGTGTATTTGAGGAGGCCATTAGTAAGATGGAGAAGATAGATGGAGACAAAGGATCAAAGGTTCCTGAAGATTTGCATTGCAATTGTTGTAAGGAAGGGGTTAAACAGCTGTGTAGCTTAGAGACACAATTGGAAGAGCAAATGAAGGCTATAAAAGAGCGGGACAGCCGCATACACACGCTGCAGTCTCAGGTAGCTGAGAAGGAGAAGTATTATGCAGATGTGGATAAGGTGTTTATACAGTTATACATGGAAATAACCGAATATAAGCAAAAAGCAGCAGCTACTGAGGTGATTATTGAGAACTTGAAATGTGAAATAGCAAAAAGGGATGAGATCATCTGTAGCAGGCAGACGTCCATCAAAGAGTCTTTGCCCACGAAACAAGTTTGTGTTTCGAGTGCAAACAGGGGGAGAGATGAGACTGAACCTGCGGCTGCTACAGATCACTCCACACCCCTGCTTGTTACTAGGCCTGGACTACTGGGCAGTGTAGTAGATGGAGGGACAAGCATTGCTGGTGGGATAGATGGAGGATTAGAGGGCGACTCTGAGACGTCACTGATCAGACATAACCTGCATGTGTGTGACAGTAATGTACAGGAATCGCAATCTTCCCATAAGATGGAGAGGATGCAATATCTGTTGAATATATGTAAATATATCCCAAGCTATGATGAAAATTTAGATCCTTTCACTTCCTGTGACACGTTTGAAGGTTATTGTAAGAAATTTTCTGTTCCAATGGAACATCGCATGGAGCTGTTCAAGCTATGGCTACCAGCACATCTTTATCAAAGATATGAGGCCATAGGGAAAGCAGCCCCCAGTAACGGCCAATTTCATGATGAAGGAGACAGACTTTCCATCCTCATGAAATTGGTAACAGGGCATTTGGATGTCACCCCAGACATACTGGTTAACTTCAGACCAACCATCTATGATGAGCCCTTGTCTCTGTGTGGGAGGTTTGAAGTTATGTATAGAAAGGTGACTAAGAATCATAGTCCAGGAACCCCACAAGGCATGATCCGCATGTTTGTGGAGAAGTTTCCATATCTCGATACCACAATTAGATTGAATGCAGCAAAAGAAGCTTCACTCATGGAGGCTGCCCTGGTGATAGAACAGGTCAGACAGGATCTACTCAAAGATAGAAGGTCTATAAAGATCAGGAAACAGATAGCAATTCACCCCAGACTGCAAGGAACCCATGTACAAAAGAAAGCATCTCCCAGCCAAATACTGAGGAAGTGGGGGAGTGTTAGGTGTTTTCACTGTTTACAGTATGGACATATAAAGAGGTTCTGTCCACAAAGGGTTAACTTGTATGAACGGGGGATGGTCTCACAAAATGAGGGGCACAAATGTGTGGCTTCACATGGAGCAGGACCACACAACTGTACAACAGACAGCCCTACTGGGAATCTGCTGCAATAGGCTTAAAGTTGGGGATCCATAATATACTTGGCCAAAATTAGTAAAATCTTGGATTCCCCATATAATGGCCAGGATGTGTATTGTAAACCTCATTAGCTCTCATTGCTTGGTGATGAGATTCTATCACCTAGAGGGGGGAGGGAGGAGGTTTACTGTTACTGAACCTGTGTAAATAGTCTGTTTGTAACAAGTGTTAATGAGGTCCAGTCCTTTTGTTTTCAACAGCTCAGAGGAGCAGAAGTACAAGGGAAGTGTATTGTTCAGTCATTTATGGCTCAATCCTGGAGTCAGGCCTCTGCCTGTAAAGACAAAGGTGTTAATCGTAAATAACAAATTTGGTCTTTTCTTTATGTTTGTATATTTGTTTTGGCAATATGATGGTTCTTAAGCTAATGTTGCACACAGAACTCTCTGCTCTCAGTGATTGGATATTCACCTGGTAACATGTTGGACAGTTACAAAATAATATCCACTAAGATTGGTTGTATAATCTCTCTAATTTCTGGCACCTCAGTAATTAAAATTCGGGTAGAGGGGTGATTACCTGCCCCTGTCTAAGTGCAATAGGTCTCAGGAAAGAAAGTGGTCAACTATCTCTAGGACCTATGGAGCGTACAGTGTAATTCGCCAGCAAAGTCCGCGGCGCAGCCAATAGTCCGTGGGGCATAGCTCTCGCTATTGGGGATTCTGCAGGGAGTGGGTAAAACCACGGTGAACTGCAGAGGCGCATTATGACAAAGACTGTTCAGTCGGATGCGGGTCTTTTAAGCTGCCGGTCAAAGGGGAAGCACCATAGTAGTGACAATCCCAGCCTTGGTTTATACCGTGTGATCTGAAGGTGCCAGGTATACAGTATATAAAGCTTGCTTTTTGCTAACCAATGTCTTGGTGGTATATCTGAGGTAAAGGCTCTGTCCACAGGGGGAGAACATCATGTCTCCTGATTGATGAGGTGAACAGAGAATAAACCATGGTGGATGTACATAGAATAAATGTATTGCAGGGTGAGTTCTGTATCATGTGACAATCACTGAGGATTCCTCCTCTATGCAGTGTCCTCTTCCATTGATCATTCCAGGTGGAGACACACAGAGAAGCAGCGAGTGTCTGTCTGCTGAAGGAAGAGCAACTAGCCAATCCCTCTTCTACAAAGATGGCGTGAAAGCTGGAACCATTCATCCAAAGATTGGGCCAAATATGCAAATGAACTTGTGATGTGCACTCAAGACCATATGGACTGTGACCTCTAGATGAAATATAATCTTAATGTCTTTCTGTTTTTATTTTACACCCATCCATGAAAGGGTGATTTTTGGTTGTATTTGTCTTTTTGTTTTATTTTATGTCAAACATCATCACATAGAAGAGCAGACTCCAGCATAGTGTGTCAGGCATCTGACATCAGGGGGAGATGTTACAGGGGATATTATTCATAACTGGACCCTCTGCTCTATTATTCCTAGAGGAACTGAACAGAAACCCAGTTCCCCAACCCCCCTTTATCAATGGCGAGCCAGGCCCAAATGTCATGATCCATCTATATTAGGATATAGTGGTGAAATTGTTGTTATACTGTGAACTTAGGTTACTAGACTGGGTAGGTTCGGACAGGTAGCACAGTTTCATCTGAGGCCTAGTATGAGTGTGATTATTGGCAGAGAATCTATATGAGTTCAGTTCTTAGGATTCTGGTTGTTTTCTGTTATCAGACCCTTGTGAGGTGACCCTGGTGTGAGGGTCTTTGCTTTGTATAGTCCTTAGTACAGGAGTAACACAGATCGCAGGGATACAATGACTGGCAAAGTGGAACATGTGATTTTTGAAAAGTTGAGTAAATGTAGTTCATTTAACCCTGTGTTATCTAAGAAAGAGGAATCTATTGAGCTGCTCTGGGAATCCCTGGTAGAGCAGGCAAGTTCCTATGATAAGTTGCATATTGCTAAGCGCAGTGTACTGAACCAGACATCTAAGAGGCTCCATATGATGGCCAAGCTTGTGTGTGTATTTGAAGAGGCCATTAGTAAGATGGAGAAGATAGATGGAGACAAAGGATCAAAGGTTCCTGAAGATTTGCATTGCAATTGTTGTAAGGAAGGGGTTAAACAGCTGTGTAGCTTAGAGACACAACTGGAAGAGAAAATGAAGGCTATAAAAGATAGGGAAAGCCGCATGTACACCCTGCAGTCTCAGGTCGCTGAGAAGGAGAAGTATTATGCAGATGTGGATAAGGTGTTTATACAGTTATACATGGAAATAACCGAATATAAGCAAAAAGCAGCAACTACTGAGGTGATTATTGACAACTTGAAATGTGAAATAGCAAAAAGGGATGAGATCATCTGTAGCAGGCAGACGTCCATCAAAGAGTCTTTGCCCACGAAACAAGTTTGTGTTTCGAGTGCAAACAGGGGGAGAGATGAGACTGAACCTGCGGCTGCTACAGATCACTCCACACCCCTGCTTGTTACTAGGCCTGGACTAGTGGGCAGTGGAGTAGATGGAGGGACAAGCATTGCTGTTGGGATAGATGGAGGATTAGGAGGTGACTCAGAGACGTCAGTGATCAGCCAGAACCTGCATGTCTGTGACAGTAATGTACAGGAATCCCAATCTTCCCATAAGATGGAGAGGATGCAATATCTGTTGAATATATGTAAATATATCCCCAGCTATGATGAAAATTTAGATCCGTTCACTTCCTGTGACATGTTTGAAGGTTATTGTAAGAAATTTTCTGTTCCAATGGAACATCGCATGGAGCTGTTCAAGCTATGGCTACCAGCACATCTTTATCAAAGATATGAGGCCATAGGGAAAGCAGCCCCCAGTAACGGCCAATTTCATGATGAGGGAGACAGACTTTCCATCCTCATGAAATTGGTAACAGGGCATTTGGATGTCACCCCAGACATACTGGTTAACTTCAGACCAACCATCTATGATGAGCCCTTGTCTCTGTGTGGGAGGTTTGAAGTTATGTATAGAAAGGTGACTAAGAATCATAGTCCAGGAACCCCACAAGGCGTGATCCGCATGTTTGTGGAAAAGTTTCCATACCTTGACACCACAATTAGATTGAATGCAGCAAAAGAAGCTTCACTCATGGAGGCTGCCCTGGTAATAGAACAGGTCAGACAGGATCTACTCAAAGATAGAAGGTCTATAAAGATCAGGAAACAGATAGCAATTCACCCCAGACTGCAAGGAACCCATGTACAAAAGAAAGCATCTCCCAGCCAAATACTGAGGAAGTGGGGGAGTGTTAGGTGTTTTCACTGTTTACAGTATGGACATATAAAGAGGTTCTGTCCACAAAGGGTTAACTTGTATGAACGGGGGATGGTCTCACAAAATGAGGGGCACAAATGTGTGGCTTCACATGGAGCAGGACCACACAACTGTACAACAGACAGCCCTACTGGGAATCTGCTGCAATAGGCTTAAAGTTGGGGATCCATAATATACTTGGCCAAAATTAGTAAAATCTTGGATTCCCCATATAATGGCCAGGATGTGTATTGTAAACCTCATTAACTCTCATTGCTTGGTGATGAGATTCTATCACCTAGAGGGGGGAGGGAGGAGGTTTACTGTTACTGAACCTGTGTAAATAGTCTGTTTGTAACAAGTGTTAATGAGGTCCAGTCCTTTTGTTTTCAACAGCTCAGAGGAGCAGAAGTGCAAGGGAAGTGTATTGTTCAGTCATTTATGGCTCAATCCTGAAGTCAGGCCTCTGCCTGTAAAGACAAAGGTGTTAATCGTAAATAACAAATTTGGTCTTTTCTTTATGTTTGCATATTTGTTTTGGCAATATGATGGTTCTTAAGCTAATGTTGTACACAGAACTCTCTGCTCTCAGTGATTGGATATTCACCTGGTAACATGTTGGACAGTTACAAAATAATATCCACTAAGATTGTTTGTATAATCTCCCTAATTTCTGGCACCTCAGTAATTAAAATTCGGGTAAAGGGGTGATTACCTGCCCCTGTCTAAGTGCAATAGGTCTCAGGAAAGAAAGTGGTCAACTATCTCTAGGACCTATGGAGCGTACAGTGTAATTCACCAGCAAAGTCCGTGGCGCAGCCAATAGTCCGTGGGGCATAGCTCTCGCTATTGGGGATTCTGCAGGGAGTGGGTAAAACCACGGTGAACTGCAGAGGCGCATTATGGTACAAAGACTGTTCAGTCGGACGCGGGTCTTTTAAGCTGCCGGTCAAAGGGGAAGCACCATAGGAGTGACATTCCCAGCCTTGGTTTATACCGTGTGATCTGAAGGTGCCAGGTATACAGTATATAAAGCTTGCTTTTTGCTAACCAATGTCTTAGTGGTATATCTGAGGTAAAAGCTCTGTCCACAGGGGGAGAACATCATGTCTCCTGATTGATGAGGTGAGAATAAACCATGGTGGATGTACATAGAATAAATGTATTGCAGGGTGAGTTCTGTATCATGCGGCAGTCACTGAGGATTCCTCCTCTATGCAGTGTACTCTTCCATTGATCATTCCAGGTGGAGACACACAGAGAAGCAGTGAGTGTCTGTCTACTGAAGGAAGTGCAACTAGCCAATCCCTCTTCTACAAAGATGGCGTGAAAGCTGGAACCATTCATCCAAAGACCGGGCCAAAGATGCAAATGAACTTGTGATGTGCACTCAAGACCATATGGACTGTGACCTCTAGATGAAATATAATCTTAATGTCTTTCTGTTTTTATTTTACACCCATCCATGAAAGGGTGATTTTTGGTTGTATTTCTCTTTATTTTGTACTTAGTTTGTTTTATTTTATGTCAAACATCATCACATAGAAGAGCAGACTCCAGCATAGTGTGTCAGGCGTCTGACATCAGGGGGAGATGTTACAGGGGATATTATTCATAACTGGACCCTCTGCTCTATTATTATATATATTACATATAGTGTAAATGGATACAGTATATACTGATAGCAGTCACTGATACTCTGTGGTGAGATGTCAGTGTGTACTGAAGCCATTGGGTCATTAACATATCAAAAGGCTTTGAACAGTAAGAAGCCACCATGAACCAGGTGTGAGATTCCCTGCACACACTGGGGTCTATCCTAAGAGGGTCTTAGGGTGGAGTTATAGGTGGTGGGAAGGGATTACACACAAGGATATTTAAGCATGGTAAAAACAGAAATCACTCTCTTTTTTGTCTCTTGCTCCTGACCCCCCCCCGGACGTACAGCACTTAACAAAGGTACAGGTCATATATTGTGTGTGCTTTCTGTGTATGTATATAACTTTATAAGAGTAATTATAACATAGTACTTATTATAATATAGTAGACTTTATACGTGTATCTATAGATATTCCAGGTGTTATGTGTTTTACCATATATATACATAGCTAAGTGTTTACAGTGAGTGTGTATATATTAGTGTAACTACATGTATAACCTAGAGCCGTATCCCATTCACACGTGGATCTCTGCCCTGCACGTGTATTGGAGTTGATATATAGATGCTATTGTGCATGAGTCTCTATATGTACATGTATATGGTCAGGTACTGGATGTGACTCCTGCGTCAGGGTATATCCAGGAGCTTCTGTAGTGTTAACTATATATTGTATATACATACACATTACTGTGTCCGGGAGGGGTCAGGAGAAGAAGGTTTGTCTCTATGTATTTTGTATTGTATTTTATGTAGTTACTTTGTCACATGTGTGTTGTTAGTAAAGTCTTTTTGTATATAAGTATCTGCGAGGGTTGTATGTTATTCTTGTGATATATGAAGGACTGGAGTGGGTGCTTATGGTAAATAGCACAGACTAAGGGGCTGGACAGAACCACTGTAGCCTAGAGGAACTGAACAGAAACCCAGTTCCCCAACCCCCCTTTATCAGTAAGTCTCCCTAGACTATTCACTCTTCCTGAATAACATCATCTGAATAACATTTCAAGTAAATTACATCTTAAACTGATCCCTAGTGTTAGGGGATGATAATGTAATATAGACAATAAAGGATCTAAATTTGGATGTGGGTTTTCCTGGCTAAAACTGTCCATGAGCAAGAAGTATAGTCCTCTTTCCAGATCTGATTAGATCTTTAAGGATGCTTTGGTTTCCCTCTTGATAGAGGTAATTAATTAGTGACTTTTCATGGGCACTTAGGAGGTCAATGTCTGCCCTGATCAGCTTACCAAAGAGAAGGACCATTCTTGTGTAAAGAATTGTCCCATACTGCATATCAATATAGGCAATAAGGTTTTGGGAAAAGGTGCTGGCGTTCCGTAACTCAACAATTTTCTGTTCCAGGCCATAGTAAATTTAAAGCTTTGTGTCCTAGAGGCAGTGGAAGAGGGCAGAGTAGGGCCCTAGAAGTGGTATTTGCTGTCCTTGGAAGAAAAACATTTAAGTGTTTGTAATGCGGGCTCTGAACCAGGAAAGGACAGGCAGGACAGCAAGCCCTAAATTAAACCCTCCAAAACTGTCACCTGCCTGCTTAGTTCTGCATATCCTTAGATGATACGGGACAACTAGGAGACTTTCCTTCTTTATGCTAAAATTCAGACACAAAAGGTCTCCAGGTCCTTCGGTTGCCTCTCATGTACTGGTAGGTTGATTAGATTGTGAGCCCCATTGGGACAGGGACCGATTTGACAAGCTCTGTGTAGCGTTGCATAATCTATGTGTGCTATATAAATAAAGAATTATTATTATTATATACTATGTGGCAGGTTCCTCCGGTTGAGAACACTGGGACTTCTGATCCTTCCTCTGATGTTTCTGGTGGTGCTAGCCGCGACCTCTCTCCGACCTCCTGCGCGTCTCCACACAGGCTCCACCTCTCATCCTCTACCAGCGGTCTCTGGCGCCCACTTTGGGCAGCTGCTGCTAAGACCTCGCGCTGTTTAGGGGTTGTGTTCTGGACTGCTGGGAGTTGCGGTACCTCTGCATGGCGTCTGCGATTGTGCTTTGTCGTTCTGCACCATGAGGGGTTAATTCCTGGGGTTCTGGCTGCATAAATTGCAGCTTCACTAGTCACCTGTGCCACTATTTGAAATTCCTTCATTGCTTGCTCTCTGCTATAGGTTTGACCTGCTCTTATTCTGTATTGTTGTGATCTCGGATAGTTTTTGACGTTGACCCTTTTGTTTACTGATTTTGCTCTTGATGAACCCTCTCGTTGTGACTCCAGCTAGTTTACTACTCTTTTGTGTTTTATGTTTGTTAGTCTGTTCGTGTTGTTCCCTTCCCGCACTTAACTAGTGTATTCCGAGTCTTCAAGTAGTCACCCCATGGTTAAGTGTGGGGGGCTATAGGAAGGAACAGAGGTTGGGGCAAGCTCAGGGCACACTATCCCCTGTCTTCAGTGTTACCCAACCTTAACACTATGCTTAGTGTCTGTTGTATCACAAACAGAGCACTTTGCTGCTTTATCAATCTCTATGGCGCTAACGAAGATAGCTGAGCACCAAACTCTGCTATTTCAATCAGTACCATAGACAATGACGAATCTTCATATAGGTGGTATGGACGGGCCCTCTATGATGGTCTGCCATCAGTTTAAAAAAAAAAAAACTATACTCACCTTTCGGGCTTCTTCTCTCTAGCCCCGCAACTCCGTCTTCTCCTGTTCATCCCGGGCGCATGCGCTATGATGCAGCGGTGTTGTAGCCTCATGATGCAATAGTGTATGCGTTTTCTGGGCAGGAAGAGCAAAAGACGGAGCCACAAGGAGAAGAGAAGATGCAACCACGGGGAGAAGAAGATGGAGGTGAGTATAGAGTTTTTTTTCAAGAGGGCCCTGCTGTGTACATTTCATTAATGGGGGCATCTGCTGTGGACATTTTATTATAGGTGGCATTTGCTGTGGACATTTCTGTAAAGGGGAGCTCTGCTGTGGACATTTCTGTAAAGGGGCATCTGCTGCGGACATTTAAGGGGGTATCTACTGCGGTTTTATGTAATGGGGGGCATCTGCTGTGGACATTTATGTAAAGGGGGGCATCTGCTGTGGACATTTATTTAACGGGGGGCATCTGCTATGAACATTTATGTAAAGAGGGGATCTGCTGTGGACATTTATGTAAAGGGGCATCTTCTGCGGACATTTATGTAAAGGGGGCATCTGCTGCGGATATTTATGTAAAGGGGGCATCTGCTGCAGACATTTATTTAAAGGGGGCAACTGCTGCAGACATTTATTTAAAGGGGGCATCTGCTGTGGACATTTCATTAAAGGGGGGCCTCTGCTGTGGACATTTCTGTGAAGAGGGGGCTCTGCTGAGAACATTACAATAAAAGAGGCTCTGCTGTGGACATTTCATTAATGAGGTTTGGTTGGTGCTGGACATTTTATTAGAGTAGTGGCTGCATTACCCTCTCCCCCCCTAGGGCTTATACACAATTGAATAACTTTTCCCAGTTTTTTTTTTAGGTAAAATTAACAACAAGTATTTACAGTATGAGGGGGAGTTCAGCTACAGATCGCATAGAGGCCGGGCCAGCCAGGTGAAGCATCCACAACTACTACACTATCTGGGAGATCTGGTCTGGACGGTAGTCAGGGTGGATGGTTTCATTCAGTGAGGGAATGTGATTGACTTTCCTAAAAAGATGGGTTAAAATCTTATTCCGTAAGAGCCGTACCATATGCACATGCCCCCTAGTAGATAGGAAGTCCCAGTGTCACAGCCCCTGCGATCTAGGTCTTGGATCGCAGGTACACCCGTACCCCTCTCCGTGGCAGCGCCCCTTTCTGAGCTCACTCAATCCACCACTTACTGGCTCCCATCCGGGCTGGCCAGCACGTGCGGATTTAAAGGGACAGTGCGCCGCTGATTGGCACTGCCCACTTCCTGGGTTCTTGGCCGGCAGCTACCAGTTAGGTAGCCATAGCACATGTCCCCCAGTCTATAGGTAGCCACAGCACATGCCCCCTAGTAGATAGGTAGCCACAGCACACGTCCCAGTATAAAGGTAGCCACAGCACATACTCCCAGCAGATAAGTAGCCACAGCACATACTCCCAGCAGATAAGTAGCCACAGCACATACTCCCAGCAGATAAGTAGCCACAGAACATGTCCCCAAGTAGATAGGTAGTCATAGCAAAAAAAAAAGAATATTCACTTACAGGCGCTCTCTGCAGCCAGCTCCTCATCTCTCCCACGCTCTTCTCTTTGACCCAGGGTTAGACAATGGCGGCGATGGCTGCTGGATCGTACAAAGGACGTAGGCAGCTGTAACATCGTGCCTGTGTCCAGTGATCAGTCTAAGAGACACACAGCAGCCATCACTATTTATTAAAGATCTTTCTTAGAGCCAGGTGCAGCCAACAAAAGAGCCACATCTGGCTCCCGAGCCATAGGTACCCTACCCCTGATGGAGAGTATATAGAGTAGTAAAGTCCTAACGTCCAGGCACATGTTGGTTTGGATGCTGGGGGGACCCTAGTTCCCCAGGGCCCATGGGTCACTGGCAATAGACAATGAATTGAGCGGCAGCACATATGTCCATTCTGCTCCTCTATTTATTTGTGGTTCAATAGACCCCTGTCCTCATGATCCTTGGGGGTCCAGAAAGAAAGGGGATTATGAACAACCACTTAAATGCTGCAGCCATTTTCTGTTTTTAACTCCTCAACTTTCATAAGTCATACATTTTTCCAATTACAGCCATAAGAAGCTTCATCTGTGGGATGATTTAATGCAGTGTATCGGGAAGCTGGAAAAAATGTAAAATACAGTAGAATTCACAAAAAAAACACAGTTGCTCCATTTTCTTGTGCATTTTGTTTGTACAGATTTCACTGTGCGCTCTGAACTTCATTCAGTTAGTCCCGCTCATGTTCTCCCCTCTCCTAATTCAGTTAGCCATTCATTAAGTTAGTACCCACCGTGTTTCCCCCTGATACAGGAATCCTGTAATCTTCTTCTACAGGCTGCCATTTGTAGACTGCATCTTCCATTCTGCTCATGTGAACATGACATCAATGCTGGTCTTTATACTTGAGGATGTAATGTAAATTGGAAGATGAAATGAAATTGGCCTGGGGGAGTAGCCACCTCCTGTCTATCATCCAGCAGGGGGAAGTTGCCTCATGGCAAGTGCGTCCCTGTTCCAAGGGCCCATGACATTGACATGAACTTAAAGGGGTATTCCCATTTCAACAAATTAATGTTATTGTTTGTTTAATGAGAAGTTATACAATCTTCCAATATACTTTCTGTATTAATTCGTTAGAGTTTTCTAGATCTCTGCTTGCTGTTCTGTCCACTAGAAATAAACCATTAAAGGGAACCTGTCACCAGGAGACCCATTTTTAGCACTCCCCCAGTCCCCACAGAGTATAGTACATACACTGCCAAAGTGTTTTTGTATAAAAAATTGGTTTTACAGAAAAAAAGATATGTTATATTGTACCTTGCAGTGTGACTAGGCAGTTGCCCAATGGGAGGGGCTGGAAAGGAGCAGTTCCCCCCACCCTTGGGAAACATGTGACCTTTTCAAATATATGAATAACTCCTCACACTCGGGATTGGCTGTAGAGGAGCAGGGGGCGTCGCTAAGCCAAGTGATGGATGTTTTCATATATTTGAAAAGGTCACATGGAGAAGCTGTTCCCTAAGGATGGGGGGGACTGCTCCTTTCCAGCCCCTCCCATTTGGCAACTGACTAGTCTCACAGCAGATGCTAATGCAAGGTACAATATAACATATCTTTTTTTCTGTAAAACCAATTTTTTTATACAAAAACACTTTGGCAGTGTATGTACTATGCTCTGTGGGGACTGGGGGAGTGCTAAAAATGGGTCTCCTGGTGACAGGTTCCCTTTCTATAGAAGGACAGCAAGCAAAGATCTAGAAACCTGTGAGGAATAGATATAGAAAGTATATTGGAAAATTGTATAACTTTTCATTCTACAAACAATAACATTTATTTGCTGAAATGGGAATACCCCTTTAAGCTACCAGTTGGACCAGTGGAAGAAAAAAAAAGTAAAATTGATCAAAACGTACTTGCTCCTTTTGCTAATCTACTTAGACAGTGTTTACATCTTCTCGGAGCCTGTTCTTCCTACTAACTAAAAATATGAGGGGTTGTGTATAGTCATCCCTGTAGTATTCTTTGAAAATATCTTTAAAAAAGATCAATATATCAAACTTCTTGAAAGAGAAGGCTCCTCCATGGACACAATCCTGTAGCAGATGGATTTGGTCTTTATTCCAGGAATAGGAGATATGGGGCTAAGTGAAGGATCTTTGCATACCACATGAACATCTTCCAGCTTCTGAATTGGATTTGCTGACAAAGAGGCCTAAGGGGGGTTCTACTTCAGTGTATTGCTTTCCATTATCTCCATTCCAGCTTACGGGCTAATAAGATCAAGGTAAATGTTATGTTTTGTATTGTTAGTAAATAACAATTTAGAACAGGGGCGTCAATTTCATCAAGGGCCACATGAGCCTTGTGGCCATATTAAAAGGGCCGAATGAAATTTTAATGTATAAATATATCTACTCAATAAGCAAGCTGTTTAGAAACCAGCCATTTGGGAGTAACCACAAAGCTGAACATATTGTTATATTACCTGCGACACTGGCATGGCTAGTGTAAATAGCAATAAACAGTGGCCAGTCACAGGGTCACATTTTATGCAATAGTTAGTGTCAACCAGTAACAAAATTGTGTCAGTGTCCCCAATGGTCACAGTTTCATCTGTTAGTCAAAAAATAAAAATGGAATGTACTGGAAAACTGGAAAAAAGTAAAATGCAGTAGAATTCTCCCAAAATGCACATTTGTCTCATGTATTTTGTTTTTACAGATTTCACTGCATGCTCTAAACTTCATTCATGTTCTTCGCTTTTCATTTAGTTAGCCCCCAAAAGTCACAGGGCCCCCTTTTATCCAATAGTCACAATGTCCTACAGTAGACAATAGTGGCAGAGATCCTACAGAAACAAATAATCAAAATACCTCCATAGCAGCCTCACAGTGCCCTCCCCACTGTATCCAAAAGTCACAGAGTCCCCAGTAGCCAATAGTCATAGTACCTGTCCCACAGTAGCTAATAGTCATAATGCCTGCCCCACAGTAACCAATTGTCACAGTGTCCCCAGTAATCAATAGTTACATTGCCACACAGTAGCCAATACTCACAGTCTTTTTGTTGCCTTATAGTGCCCTCTTTTCTCTGGCACAAGCACAAGTCACAGATATAGGCATTATAATAGCCACTTTTCTCTAACCCTTCACTTATAATGTCTCCCTGTCTATAGCACAATGGCCCCCCATTCAAATCAATTGGATTTAGCCCATGGGCCTTGGTGGGTGTTTGACACCTGTGATGTAGAAATTGCAGGCAAAATATAATATATTAGAGGATTAGGTAGCAGGGTAGTCATCTCCAGGGGTAGAAAGGCACTTTTTTGAGACACAGTAATAACACAGTAGAAAAGAAAAGGCAGCAACACCAAGTATAAACAAAATAAAGTCCTAGGCAATCTGGCCACTAACTTAACATACTCTCTCCTTACTACGAGAGCCTACTGCACAGCCTCTTAAACTCTTAAGGATGTAGCCACTTTATAGCTTAAGGCTCAGCACCATTTTTTGTATTCTGCCATGCGTCGCCTTAAATGGTTATAACTCCTGAGTACAGAGACCCCCCACACTTACTTATTTTATAATGAACACAGCGAGATTTTGAAGGGAAGGAGCACCCTGCAGCTGCCAGGATTTTAGTTTTCTCATTGGCCCCTTTTGCAGGCTATAAAATTTTAGCTTTTTCGTTATTGGGGCATGTGATGGCATTTTTTTTGTGGGATGAGATGCTTTTTCCATTGTTACCATTTTTGGGTTGGTATCTACTATTGTTGAAAAGTTATGAACTTTTTTTGAGGTCAGGGGTAGAAAAGCATCAATTCTGTACTGGATTTTTTACTTTTTTTTTTTTTTTTTGGTCTTCTTTGTACAGCCTAATCATGTCATCTGTATTGTATGGGTTGATACGATTATAGGGATACCATACTTGAATATTTTTTCTTATGTTTTACTAAATTTGCCGAATAAAACCCTAATGTAGGGGAAAATCTATCATTTTGCATTGCCGTCTTCCAAGTGACATAACATTTTTACTTTTTTAGCTATAGAGTTGGTTGATGGCTTGTTTTTTGCGGGACATATTGTACTTTGCAACAGTATTATTATGGAGTACATATGATTTTTTGATCAATTTTTATAGCATTTTTGTGGGATTAAATAGGTAAAAATCATAATTTTTGGCGTTTTTTAAAAGTTTTTTAACCGGCATCGGCTCAGCGCCGTACAAGTACAGAATGAGTGGGAGCCCGCGCAGTACTTGTATGCCGCAGAGTGCTAAGGGGTTAAGCAACACGTAGTAGCAAACTCACATTTGTTTTCCCCAAGTGCAGAGTGAGCCTTTGAGTCAGCATTGCTCAGTTTATATCAGCCCAGCACAGCTGTAGACTGATAGTATGGACAGCCCAAAATTATGAATGTGGCGCTCCCTGCACTGCTTTGGAAGAGTGCACCACTTTTTTGGGTGCACGTTTAGCATAGGGCTTGCGACACACTTCTGTCAGACTTTGCATGATAAATCTGTTGCACGGTCCGACATAGCACTTAAACAGCCATTTCAGTGCAGAAATTTGTGTCTCATTAAAAATAGAGCTGCAGCAACACAAAATGGTCGTGTTCGTTTAATGAATTGTAGAGCAGTGTATTGGACATGAACCAGTGATAAATAAATAAAAAAAAGCCTCAAAAATGTCACTTTCCCATGCAAAGACTTAATAAAGTATAAAAAACACAAATACAGAAAAAAACTCCCACATATTTGGTATTGCCGCGTCCGTAACAATCTGTTTAATAAAATAGAATCAATACTGGACCCCCCCTAGTTAAATACTGGGGAACTTACTCACCACTAAAAACAAAAACTCTTCACACAAAAAATAAGCCCTTCACCAGATTTGTCAGCCAAAAAGTTATGCATCTGAAAATATGGTGATGCTAAAATGAGCAAGATTTTCTCCAAATTATTTTTATTCAGTAGAATTGAATAAAATACATAAAATCACACATCTTTGGTTTTATGTTTTGTATTGTTAGTAAATAACAATTTAGAACAGGGGCGTCAAAATCAATTTTATCAAGGGCCACATGAGCCTCGTGGCCATATTAAAAGGGCCTAATGAAATTTTAATGTATACATATATCTACTCAATAAGCAAGCTGTTTAGAAACCAGCCATTTATAAATGTACTGCAGTCATGTCATCACAAACAGCAGCATAAGCAGCCAAACTGTGAATTCCATAAAGAAACATAAAACAGCAGCATAAGCAGCCAAACTGTGAATTCCATAAAGAAACATAAAAAAACCTCTATTTCCATGTACACCAATCTATAGTACATTCATCATTACTCTCCAAAACATGCTGAAATTCTTGTGACTCCATTTCTTTTGAACCATTGTCCCCAATCTCTCATGCAATAGAACGTTCCTTAAAAGAGGATTTCTTGTCAAGTGATTTTATCACATAAATTCTTCACCCATGTCACAACCTCTTTCAGTATCTAACTGATCTAATCTAATCTAATCTAATCTAATGTATGACGTTGGTGGAGCTGTAACAATGACAGCCGCTCTGTCTATTTCTAAGCATGAAAAAATAGCACTAGGTCTTTTGTTTGGGGGGGGGGGGGGGGGGACTTATTTTCAGGGAAACAGGTTAGCTGGACCAGTGAAAATATATTTTATTCATATTCCTCAGATAACTTGTTAGGTTTTTGTATATGTATTGGGTGTTAGTTAAGCTGTCACCAGGTTTTACCCTACTAAACTACTTGTTTCCTCAGGTTGGGTTAGAAATGTCCTTTTTAACCCCTTAAGGACGCAGGGTTTTTGTCGCTCATTTCTCGCTCTCCACCTTCAAAAATCCATAACTTTTTCATTTTTATGTGTACAGAGCTGTGTGAGGGCTTATTTTGTGCGTAACAAATTTTACTTTGCCTTAATGTTATTTATTTTAACATGCCGTATACTGCGACCTGAAAAAAAATTCCAAATCTGGAAAAAGTGAAAAAAAACCCGCACGTGCACGTTCTTGTGGGCTCAGTTTTTTACGACTTTGACTGTGCCATCAAAATAATACTCGAGCTTTCTTCTGTGCGGTGCAATCGCGGTGATACCAATTTATATATGTTTTATTGTTTTTAATACATTTTCAAAATTAAACGAATGTGTACAAAAAAAAAGAAAAACATTTTTTGCCATCTTCTGAAGCTAATAACTTTTTCATACTTTGGCGCAGGAGCATGTATTTTTGCGAAATGAGCCGAGCTTACATGCTAACCATTTTTTAGGTCTGTGCGACATTTTGATAATTTTTTATTCTATTTTTTATGTGATGTTAAAAGGTGTAAAAGTCACATTTCGGACATTTGGGCGCGATTTCCCGTCTCGGAGGTCACCGCCGGCCGTTTTTATATTTTGATAAATCGGGCATTTTGGGATGCGCGATACAATTGTCCCGTTAGTTTTTACTGTTCATTATGTTTTATATCAGTTCTAGCGAAGGGGGGGTGATTTGAATTTTTAATATTTTATACATTTTTTTTATTTTTAAAACTTTTTTTTTCTTTTTTTTCCCACTATTTCTCAGACCATCTAGGGTACATTAACCTTAGATGGTCAGATCGCTCCTACCATATACTGCAATACTTCTGTATTGCAATATATGGCATTTTTGCAGCTCATTCATTACAATGAGCCACTGGCTCATTGTAACGAATCTGCAGAAGCCATTAGGCCTCGGGTTAAACGAAGACCCGAGGCTACCATGGCAACCGATCGCTGCCCCCCTGATGATGTTCGGGGGCGCGGCGATCGGAATAAAGATGGCGGCGCCCGCGCCCCCGTCTTTTAAATGCCGGCGGCAGCGAAACGGTTGATAGCCGCTATCGGTGTAAGCACCGACCGCGGTTATTAGCGGTGGGGGTTTGCTGCAATATGCAACAACCCCCACCTCTGTATGAAGAGGACTCAGCCCGTGAGCCCTCTTCATACATTCCCTATACATTCCCTCTACGGCGCAGAGCGTTAAGGGGTTAAATTCCCTCTTTTATGTGAATTGTCAAATGTTTACCTGTAAAAACAAATCTCACCCAAAGTCAGGCAGTACCTAGAAACATGCTTTTTGTGTCATATAGAATCTCATCTAGATCACATCAAAGGTTCTATGAGATACAGAACTGGACATAGAGGCAGTTACAAAATAAGCAGCATATGGATCTTTATTTACACCTTGCATTTACAACTATATTTTCAGATGCAACAAAGCACAAGGAAATGATGCAAAAATTATATACTTTATTAATACTTATACATACACATCATTTATCCTAAAAAGGCAGACATAAAAGGACAAAACAGACTAAAACAACAATACACACGATTCAGTGTAACACATATGAATAAATGGTGTATTCCCACATGTTGAAAAGCTGGTATGTCTGAGTGTGGACCATAATAGAACCACATACACCAATATCCACAACCAAAGGCACAGATAGATAGCCAGGAGCCCTATAGATATTAGAGGTAACTAATAAATTCCAAAGTAAGGCAACACAGATTATATAATCCCCACTCTATGTCATCATATGATTAATTACCAACCAGCCAATGAGAGGAATGAAATACCGCAGGACCCAGGGCGACTGCTACAAGCGAGACCTCGATATCAGGAAATGACATCAAGTATCGCGTTAAGTAGCAGATCACATGACCCAGGGTCCACCTACTCTGAACGCGGCTGAGAGCTCACGTATCAGCGATAAGTATAGCGATATAACGCAATCCCTAAAGCAAAGCAAGAAACACCAAAGCTAACCACATCGCGAGACTAGACCCGCGCTTCACATGGTGTCATGACAACACCATGCAAATGCGAGGGGAGGTTCCCTTGTATCCACAACCGCGATATTAAAACAGTGGTCAAGTTAGTCAAAGAGACTTAAAGGGGATGTAAAAAGTTAGCTCAGAGGCCAGGTTATGGAACTGAACCGCATAGTCAGCATAAGCTCAATTTAGTCAGCATAAGCTCAATGTGCAGGGAGCACTGGGTAATAATGCCACAAATTAGGGTCCCCATCATACTTTGATGGCATGGAGAGTCTCAGCCTAGGTTCAGCAGCAGGCAGGCTAACTGCAGTAACAGGAGCAGCCGCAGGAGCTTGACTCTGTTGCTGAGTCACCATCAGTTGCTGCAACATGGCGGTGACTTGATCAAGCTGTTGACCATGCGTGGCAGTCTGTTGTGATTGCTGGACCACGACGGTGGTAAGATCAGCAAGTTCTGGAAGCAGAACCTTGGCAGGATCCATGGCTGGATCTTACTGTCAGGCTCCTGGGTAGTGAACCCACTGGATCACCGCAGATGATGATGTAAGCCGACACCTGGGACCAGAATCTAGGTGGTATCCGGTTTTCACCAGAGACCGCCGTAAAGCGGGTTAGACTTGCTACAGCGTGGTACCACCAGGTCGTTCCACAGGTCTATGTTGGCAGCCAAGGGGAGGTACAAAAACGACAGGCAGAATTGTGGTCGGGGACAGGCGGGAGGTTGAGACAGGCTACACAGGATCAACGTCAGGATCAACAGTAGTCGGAACAGGAACGGGTAGAGGTGAGTGGTGCTGGTGGGGCACAAGGGGCATGGGTGAGCCCGCGACCAACGTTATGGGTCGCGGGAGCTCCTGTGACATCACCCTTTTTGTATAATAACCCTTTGTAATTGTAAGCACTGTTTTTTTTATATTAAATTTGCAATTAAGGGCCTTCTTGTGTTCTAACGATTCCATCACTCTGAGGAGACGTTACCTACATTGATTGCTTAGGTTGCAACTGTAATCTAATATTGGTGCATAATATATCTTAATTGTCTTGACGGCCTATGTATATGACAAGTGGTGGCAGCTATATCACTCAGGTTCTTGGAGGGCAAAGAGCTGTCAGAGCATGTTCCAGTGAGACCCGGCAGATCCCTTTCCTGAACCTAAGTCCAGCCGGTGAGCAGTCAGGTTTCTTGACAATATATATATAAGTGTTTATTGATGTGTTAGTATGCAGAGAACAGCATTCATATTTAACACTGACAGATTCAACTCAATAAGGCCAATCACATGTCTGTTACTCCCAGATTCCCCATATTTCCAGGTCTCTCAGACAAATTAGTCCATAAGAATGGAAATGGTTTGCAAAAAACAAACAATGAAAGCATTTGGATACATCTGCAGTCTAATCCTATCTGTAAAAGAATAAAAAGGGGTGCACATGGTACTTTGGTGTGTGGGGGGAAAGGGGGCTTGGAGGAGTTACAGCTGCATTTAACATTTCATAGGTTGAGCATTAGATAAGACCTGTAAGTAGCAGCTTCCAACACTCTTACTCTCACGTGTAGAAAGCCTCACCCATGTGAGTGCAGTAATTACTAAGATATCATTTGATTACATTGTCAATGTAATGGCATTGGGCAATTGGATGCAATTATATCTAAACTGCATACAGTTCTTAGAAAAAAGCAAACAGTGGTTTATGCGAGCAGAGAGATACCTTTGACAAGTAACATAATTATCTAGTCATTTTCATTATAAATCACATAGTCTTGGAACAAAGGGAGCAGCATATCTCGACTGACAGAACAAAAGCCCTTGAGAAGAAGACATTGTTCATTATTCAATACACAACAAAAAAGAACCAGAAATTCTATTGATAATGCTGAGTTGTCTTTACAATTTCTATGGTGGAGCGCAGCAAGTGGGGCCCCCCTAGTAGGGTCATTTTCATACTTGAATGATTTTTGACATAGAATTCTGTAAATCACATATCTGTATAAGTAAGAAGGAATATTTATCTGATCGTGGACACAAGAAATAAAATAACAATTGTAAGATGGCCTGGAGAGTTTCTGTTTTTTTAAACTTTTATTGAAATAAGTCAGAAATGAGGACAGCAGTTTGATGCAATTAGTTGAGTTGTTCTGCTATGCAGGGGGGCAGCAATTGTTTGTGCATGTGAGGCCTTACTGATGAAAAAGTTTACTCCATGCTGAAAAACTCATACCACAATACTTGTGAGCTTGAGCCAGTTCCACTGGCCTTATCCCCAACCTCACCACTGTACTTATCCCTTCTCACTCACTTCTTTAACATTTCACTAACCATTGGAATTGCTCCTTCCATACGCAACTCCTGGAACATGTCCACCTGAAAATATCCCACTACCTTTCCCCCCAACTCACTATTTGACAAACTTCAATCTGGTTTCCAACTCTATCATCTGTCTGCCATTCTTACTTGCTACAATCGCTATCATCCCTTGGCATTTCAACTATCAGCCTTTCCTGCATCTCCTCACAACTCTCATAACACACCTTCAGTTTCTATCACTCACATCCCACCTCTTCACGTCACCCCCTCTTTATTGAAATCCCACAAGGCTAGTTTCTAGCACCCCCTACTCTTCCTATCTACACCTCTGGCCTAAGACAGTTCAAAAAATCCCATGGCTTTCAAAACTCCTTCTATGCTAATGACTTGCAGATCTATATCTCTGGCGCAGACTTCTAACATCTAACCATATCATATTTTTTCTCTTCCAACTTTCTAAAACTTATCATGGACAAAACAGAACTCATAGGAGGGAATGTATTAAGATCTAACTGGTTAAAAACCAGGTATTTTTGTTTTTTTTGCATTTCATGCAACAGCACCACCGTCACAATCACCAAGCCTGTCTACATCTGTTCAGCTCCCCATTCCACAAATCATCGAGAGAATGCATACGTTTGGCCCATCGCATGCACAAGCTCTGATCCTGAATAGAAGCATTTCCAAATTGCTGGCCTTTGAAATGCTCCAATTCAGGCTGGTGGAGACAGACAGCTTTAAAGATCTGATCGTGGTAGCTGTCCCACAGTATGAAGTCCCCAGCCACCACTACTTTTCCTGGCAGACAGTCTTTGTCCTGCACCACCTGGTTGAGGACAAAAACAGATGTGTACTGTGCAAACTTATTAGTCTATAGGTGCACTTCACAACTGACATGTGGACCAGAGAACCTGCTAGTTCTGAGGCACTCTGGCTCACTTTCTGCCACAACAAGCATAGCTGGACATCACTCATTGCCACCAGTTGTCTACTCTTCCTACTCCGCTTCCTTATCCAGTTAGTGTAGAGCACATACCATCACTTTTAGCAACTGGCCGTGCTAAAATTCATCTGTTTGGGCGAAAGACCTCCTCCTGGGATCCAGGAGCAGACAGTTGACTCGTGGTTGACACTGAACCTCAAGCCCGGAAAGGTGGTGTGTGACAATAGCCTGAACGCTGTAGCAGCTTTGGGCCAAGCCAAGTTGACATGCATCCCATGAATTGCGCATTTGCTCAACTTTGCTCAGCTGCTGCTTCAATGTGTACTGTGTGTTTTAGGCCTGCCCCGTAAAGACTGTGAGTTGAAGTAGTCACCACCGACAACCGGGCCTCCATGAAGGACATTTGCCTGCATACTTAAAAGTGCCAAATACTGGGTGGCCACCCTACTGGATCGACACTACAAGAGTTGCACAGCATCCTTCATTCCAATGCTAGAGTGTGGAAATAAAATTACTGAGTACAAGCACACTTTTATACAGACACTACTGGCGGAGTTCCCATCTGACAGTGATGGCTCTGTGGTAGCACGTGGAGGAGGAAGTCGCCCACACTTCGGAAGGGAAAGTGAGCATGGCCACAATGTTTGAAAAACATGTTGCCTTCTGCTCAACTTCCACCACCATCGGATAGGGCACTTTGAGGGGTTTGCCCATGAAAGAAAGTTCCAAAATGTTAATCCCTTTGTCGTGTTTACACATTACATACTTTTTGATGCTGTGTGCTCACAATGTGCCTATATTATCAGGGTGCAGGTTTATCTACAATTTTATTTAGCTTCTGAACATTCTACTAGTATCTAAGATACTGAGTATTAGAGATGATGAGATCCATGAGATGCATGTAACACACAATGACACTTCAGCTCTGCTAATTCTGAACTATAACAAACACTGTCAGCTCTGCTACATCTGAGCTATACCATACACAGAGTGCCTCCCAGATAAAGACCTTATCTTGTCCATAGCTTATAGAGTAAGTCTGTGCACAATGCTGCTTGCAGGCAGGAAGTGTCTGTAAGTGTCTGTGTGTAAGTTTGTCTTGTAACGCGGGGGGAGGGGCAGAGAGCATTGCATCGAACAGGCAGGATAAGCAATTCATGAAAAGAATCTGCCATGCCATGCACCTTTGATATACAACGTGCAACATTATTCTGTTGAGTCACTATTAAGTGTCTAGCAAACTCTGACTAAGCACTTTTGACACACATTTTTCGGTCTTGTCGGACAAAGTGCAGCCACAACACAAAACTGGCGCAGACACTTTATAAATATACGTGCAAACCAATTCAACCTTCATTTATGTGCAATGTTGGACATAAAACTGGTGCAGCCAGTTTATTATATCTGCACCATTCTGTCTACACTTCTGGTGACAAAATTGGACATGTTCCCCCTATAACTAGCATGTTCTGTCCTGCCCTGTGGCTAGTGTGCGATCAGATAGCTTCTTCAGCACCGTCAGTGGTGTCATCAACCACAAAAGATAATCGGCCTCTCTACAGCCACCTACAGCCAACGTGGTCAACACTGGATCTCATCCAACTTGGTTTTTCCCCTGACTGAATAAATTCTGCATTTCCAAAACTTTGGAATAAATAATTCTTTATTTTTTTAGCACCCTGTCCCCATGGGGCTCACAATCTAAACACCTAAACATCTAAAAATCTTACCAGTATGTTTTTTTTGGAGTGTGGGAGGAAACCCGTGGAGAACACAGAGAGAATATACAAATTCTTTGCAGACGTTGGAACTGGATGGAACTAGAACTCAGGACCCCAGTGCTGCAAGGCAGAAGTGCTTAATTCTGCATTTCCGGAAATTCTAATTCAAATTTTTCGATTCCGCATCGCTGGGACTTTTTGAAATTTTGATTTTCCATATACTCAGAACTTGAAAATAAAATTTAGAATTTTCATATTTCTGGAACTTTACGTTGAAATTTTGACTTTCCGTATAACCAGAATTTTAAAAGCAGTGAGGAAGGGTGTCTGATTTTCCCACTGATTATTTTCCTGCAAAGGGAATAACTGAGTTTGAACACCCAGATGGCCTTTAACTGCAGTGAGAGGATGGGTGTTTAGTTTTCCCATTGCTTCTTTTACCACAGAGTGAAGCAATGGTGTATTACCATAATAGAAACATTACAAATTGAACAGTATTTTTTGGACTTATCTAGCATTTTTTTTAGCTTTGTTTTTCCCCCTACCTCCACAAATCCATAACCTTAATTTTTCCTTGTATGGAGCTGTATGAGGCTTGTTTTCTGCATAACAAATTGCTTTTCCAAATAACTTTTCCAAACTTCATTGTACTGACCTGTGTAAGTTATCATTTTTGCAGGATAATTTCATTGCTACCATTTTGGGGACTGTACAACCTATTAATTGCATTTTTAAAAACACATTTTATATGTTGTAAATTGGGGTTAAAGGTGTTGATTTGTACATTTGGGTGTGTTTTTGGACTGCGCGATCCTGCCCAAGGTCAAATGCAGAGGACTGACATGAAGACTTTCATTAGGTCCACTGCTGTCCTCCTGTGAAGATAGCACCCTTCAATACAATAAAAATCATGAGGGAGGGAACCCCCACCATCTAATGATATGTAGATCCCACGGTCACATCATTGACCTCTGGATCTAAGGGTTAAGAATTCATTCTGACAGAAGCTTAGGTCATAAGATAGCCAAGCACGGGAGAGCTGCCCTTTAACTGGTACCATGGAGAAACCTGTCAGCTTACCCCAATGGCCCCTTAGTGACTGATGTAGGAACCTGTATGGGTCGTTAATAAGGGGTTAAAGCAGTCAGAGACACTTAAGACAAAAATTGAATCTAAGTCTATACAGGATTAACTCTTTGGAGGATTAAGAACAAAAGGCAAAAGAGTTTTAACCCATGAATGAAAATTTGAAAGAGCTAATTAAAGAGGAATGTAGAGACTCTGAAAAAAGTTTCTTAGTTTCTAAAGAATTCAAGAATAATTAAAGCATAACTGTAAAGTTATAATGATTTATTATTGTAAATTATTATATCATAATATATATATGTTATGTTAAATTATTATATGTGATTCCCCCTTTAAAAACAAACAGAACAATGCCTACTTTGTGCTGCTCATTCTTTTCTGTACAAAGTTATGTCATTTTTTGTTCTGAAAGTGTTTGACAAAAATCTTTCTCACCAGAAGTGAAAAGGGCAGAGATTAATGTCTGTCTGTCTATGCCCTCAAGCTGAGGCCAGTTAACATGCCCACAGATCCCATTATGCCTTGTGTTCTCTCTCAAAGTAATGTAAATCCATTTAGTTTCCCGAAGTAAATCCACTGAAAAACAGCACTGTGCACATACAGCTTCCATGATGGCAGCAGGGAACATGTAATAAGTGGTAGAAAACATTAGTACATGAAGTCTAGGCCAGTGCTGTGTGAGCACTAAGGGTTAATAGCTTATCTACACAGAGCTGATACTACCGATGACAAGGTGGGGGAAGGGAGCAGCATGAAGTGCAGAGAGAAACAGAGAAAGTTCTGTAGAATGCCAGTGCTGTGTGAGCACTAAGGGTTAATAGCTTATCTGCGCAGAGCTGATACTACCGATCAGGGACGATTCTAGCTTTTTTGCTGCCTGAGGCGAAAACTGAAATGCTGCCCCCCCCCCCCCAAAAAAAAAATCCTAGACCTGATCTCCTTCTATATTTAGCCCACTGTATTTACAAGCGCAGCGCTAGTGTACAGGGGCGGGCCTTGACCAGATTGTGTATATGTAATGCATGTGATCGGTAAGCAGAACCCTGTGTCTTGCAATAAAACAATACAAGACACCGGGTTCTGATTGCTTACCACTGCAAAAATTGTGGTACATCAGCAGGTGGTAGATGGAGGGGGCAAAAGAGTAACTGAAGGGGTCAAATAAGGACCAAAATAAGTAAGCAGGAGGAGGGAAAATAGCAGCTAAGGGAGGTATGAGGTGAGAGAAGCTGAAGGAAACCCCATGTGTCGGCAATTTGTGGGAGAGGGAAAACCTCGGAGCTGAGCACCTGAAGTGTGGAGAAGGGATCAGGAAAGCCATTAGTGGGGCCGCACAGCCATGTTCTTCTTCCCGCGCCATCTGTGCTTCTCTCTCACCCCCTCCTTTCACTGCCGACAACACAGCAACACAGGAGAGCAGCACAGGAGGGGGAGGGGAGTCTGTAGCTCTAGAAGACAAGCAATTAGCACTGGAAGAGCGGCATCATACATACACAACATATACACACTGAATATACATGCAGCATACACACAGCATCACATACAGCAGACAGCAGCATACACACAGCATCACATACAGCAGACAGCAGCATACACATGTTAGGGTAGGATTCAAGACATCCATGCACATCATAAGAAATTAATTAAGACACATTTGCTGATTTAAATCTCACTCATGTGATCATGGCCATGGCACATCTGCACTGCTAGAACTTTATTTGGTTTCACAAAACTATATAGAAATTATGGAAGAAGCAGAAGGGGCGGAGAATTCCCAGCTCGTGTAGTCTCTTGATTGGAGAACTTGCTTGCTGTTGCTTATTGACGTCAGGATTGAAGTCTTGTTGACATTCTTTAGCCTTAATTGTTTTCGTTATGATCACGAGGCCGGCGCCATCTTATAATGAAGTCTCTGTTACAATGATTTTAGGAAAATAGAACAAGTAGAAATGACAGGATTTGATCTATCAGCAGGTTTACCTTAACACACACAGCATCACATACTACAGACAGCAGCATACACACAGCAAACAGCAGCATACACACAGCATCACATACAGCAGACAGCAGCATACACACAGCATCATATACAGCAGACAGCAGCATACACACAGCACCATATACAGCAGACAGCAGCATACACACAGCATCATATACAGCAGACAGCAGCATACACACAGCATCATATACAGCAGACAGAAGCATACACACAGCATCATATACAGCAGACAGCAGCATACACAGCATCATATACAGCAAGCAGCATACACATCATCACATACAGCAAGCAGCAGCATTCACAGCATCACATACAGCAAGCAGCAGCATTCACACAGAATCATACACAGCATCATACACAGCATATACATTCAGCATCACACAGTATCATCCACAGCAAGCAGCAGCATTCACACAGCATCACACACAGCATCACACACAGCATCACACACAGCATATACATGCAGCATATACATGCAGCATACACACAGCAGGCAACAGCATACATACACAGTATACACAAAAAACATACACAGCAGGCTGTAGCATAAACACAGAATATACATGTAGCATACCTGTAGATTACCACAGCAACATGCACAGCAGACAGCAGCATACATAGCTGCTGCTGATCTTCAGAAGCATAGTGATCACACTCTGGCTGACTACTGCTCCACCGGTCAGAGTAGCCTCCACATAGGCTTCCCGCCCGACCCTTCAGCTAAAGAGGAGCAGCCCACTGGGAGCCAGCCTTCCCCAAACATAACATCGGGCCAGTCTGCCCCTACCTCCTCCTGTCGGGCAGCGCTGCTCAATGGCTCTGGAGGAAGCAGACGACTTTTGATGATGTCACGCTGCCTGCGTCCTCCAGACCCATAGAGCAGCGCTACAGTGAGAATATGAACCGTGGCAGCGGCAGGTCCGTAGTGCCAGTGGGTGATTTGGGCGAGTGCCCAAATCACCCACAGCTGTTTTGCCGCCTGCCTCAGGGCTCCGCATCTGCCGCCTGAGGCGAAATTTTCATCCCGCCTCATGGCAGATGCGGCCCTGTTACCGATGACAATGTGGGGGAAGGGAGCAGCATGAAGTGCAGAGATAAACAGAAAAATTTCTGTAGAATCACAGACTGGATTGAAGGGACTGATTGGGAACAGGGGAGATCTTGTAACTCACTTCTGTGCAGGAGAAATCTGTATCCACAGTCTTGGAACACATCCAGTCTGCTTCATACACATAGAGAGCTTTGTCACATGCCCATCTCCTCTGTGACCAGGGAGCAGCAGCCCCTCCCCTCCCATGTTTCCATAGAGCTTGTAGAATTTGTTTATACTACAGACTCCAGGGCTTGTCAGTAGGGAGAGGAAGCAGCTACTGCAGCACTCAGATAAACTGAGGGCTATAATAAAGAAGCTGCTGAATTTTGGAAAAGTTGTTTTACATCCCAAGAGCTATTGATTTGTGGAAAACAGAAAACTTTTATAGTTACTCTTTAAATTTTTGATGAAAAAGTGACATTCTTAACCATCAGCTAAAGTAGTTAAAATAACTGTACTTCCATTTGAAAACTTATCTCAATTAAAAGATCCTAAAAAAGATCGAAAATCAAAAGGACCTTTTAAAGGAAACATAGGAAGCAGCAATGTTCAACTTCAAAACTAATATTACAGTAACAATGGTAGCAAGAATACTTTTCTACTGGTCATTATTAATTCCCCTTCTATTTTTTGATCCGCTTCTACAGTCCTTGCTGATGCTTCAGCTTAGTGTGTAAGGTTTTCAGCTCAAGAAGGGGGCATTTTCTATCGTGGCCAGACGTTCACTGTAGTTAAAACAGTGGGGTGGTGATATATATATACACAATATATATACAATACAACTTAATTGTTCCCATAGGGGGGATTTATTCTGTAAATAGGTTTAACAGGTTTAACGATACAAATACATAAATACCTTAAGAGGCACGTTCTTACTTGTTGCTAGTTCCTTGGTTGCATAGAAACATAGTTACAGGACAATACAGGTTACATGAACACATTACATTACATATAGGGAAGCAATTCTGGCATGAAAATATACCAGTCACAATAACAAATAGACACAGACTAGACAGACATGCCTAGGGGTTACTGCAGTAGGGGTGCCAATGCGGAGCTAACATTGTTGTGGTCATACAGGAGTGTGCTGCTGCTGTTGATTTGGCAGAGGAGACAATGCCTGTAGCTTCACTTTAACCAAGTACCGGCGCTTAAAGGACATCTACCACCAGGATGAAAGAAGGTATGCAAATGAACCTGAGGGGGGGCTCATTTGCATACAGTCCTTTATCTTGGTAGTAGATGCCCTTTAAGCTGCCTATCAATGGAGACTTAGTGAAGTTTTAGGTTACTGGTGCTCTTGGTTGCCAGGATCCGGTCCTGGTGCTTTGTTGCAACCATCTGTGCGACATGGAGCCCTGCTGCCAATGATCTGCTTAGAATGTGATAGGGTGAGTTTGCCAAGTTGGTGCCACAGGGGGGAGGGTCAAAAACCATAGCCAATGCAGAGGGAGCCATCTACAGAGGCACCATCTTGACAGTGCATCTACAAGTCCACAAGATTCAGAGTGGGAAGGCGATGAAGGAAAGAGGTTATTGTATGGATGTTCCTACATGTCCATCTGGTTCAATTCTGGAATAATTCAGTTTTGCACTTTAATAGCTGCACTTAGCAAAAGATTCACTGGATAAAACAACGGTAAGGTATGACCCATAGTCTGCAATTTATGCAGCCAGGAAAAATTAGTTAAAACTACCAGGTGTTGATCAAGATGGCGGGGAGAGACAGAGAAGAAAGTCAGGAAGTCTCCAGGGAGAACAAGGGAAAAGATATGCATTTACACACACCAATAAACATGAAAGGTACAGTGAAAAACAATACTGCAAGAGATGCTGGGACTACCATCACATCTACCTAATAAGTTAGACCCCATGGTAGTTTCCTTTACTATGAACAAGCCCTATCCTTTTTTTAACTAAATCTTTACTGGCCCTGAACTAGTCTAAAAACTTAGTCTGATATATATGCTAATTTTCTCAAGAGGCTACTGGGGCATGGTGTAGCCGTGCCATTGAGCAGGAGATACGGCTTCTCCATGCCCCGGTAGCCTCTTCCGTTCCCTTCTACCCTTTCTTAAGCGCTCAGATCTCTGGCTTTTCACAGCTTTTCGCACAGCTCCAGTGAGTTGCACACAGAAGATAGTGGAGAAGGGGGGGAGGAAAGAGAATATAAACCAAGTTACTTGCTTGAAGATTTTAATCCAGATTTTCAAGGTTTGAAATTGTGTATGTAATATTTGTAGGAATGCAACTGTGAGATATCACTTAGATCAGATACCAAATCTAAAGGTTTACTGGTGAATTGCTTACACATTTTGAAGATGCTGAAAAGATCTTGTTATACAGTCAGCAAGAGCATCTGCTTTGTCAAATACAGCCAGAAGATGTATCTCGATAAGGACTTGGTCTTGTAATACATGGTCAGAAAATAAATTAATTATGGTTTCTTGTGCAGAAAACAGATTATTTGGATCAGGTGTAGATAATATCCCAGAGAAAACCTATGAAAAGATTTCCCACAGGAATCAAGATTCTACAACTAAAAAAAATCATTTCAGAACCAGAAGAGATTTTGTCTAAAACATACTAAAAGAGAAAATGCCTCCAGATCACGGTCCCTCAGAGGAAGGTGAGAAACCTCTTCATTAACCTCAACCTGCCATTGATGTCAATCCCCAGATAGGGGATAGATAAGAATTAAGACAAACTTGGGAAAAGGTACCAATAAAAAACAAGCAAGATTATGATTTAAACGTACCTTATATACTCGTGTATAAGCTGAGTTTTTCAGCACAAAAAATTTGCTGAAAAACCTCACCTCTACTTATACACAAGTCAATAAAAATAAAAAACTTACATAGTCACCCTCCAGCATCCCCGATGCTCCTCGCAGCTCCCGATGCTCCTCGCAACTCCTCTTCTTTCTTCTCTGTGCTACGTCCATGCGATCTGCCGGTGCACAATATGATGCGGGAGGCAGATCACATGGACGCGTCTCTGCTGGCTTTTACAAAGAGAAGAAAGAAGAGGAGCCGCGCAGACTGGAACATTGGCGAGCTGTGCCGATTAACGGGATCGGTGAGTATGTAAGTTTTTTTTTTTGTGCTCAGCTGGCTGTATACTCCATGGGGCAAGCTGGCTGTATACTACTGGGGGCTGGATATCTGTATACTATTGGGGGCTTTCTGTCTGTATACTACTGGGGGCTGGATATCTGTATACTATTGGGGGCTGTCTGTCTGTATACTACTGGGGGTTGGCTGTCTGTATACTACTGGGAGCTGGCTGTCTGTATACTACTGGGAGCTAGCTGTCTGTATACTACTGGGGGCTGGCTGGCTATATAGTATTACTGGGGCTGGCTATATACTATAGGGGCTGGCTATATACTACAGGAGCTGGCAGCCTATATGCTACAGGGGCTGGCTAGTTATAGACTGGGGGGGGGCTGTGACCAATGCATTTCCCACCCTAGGTTTATACTCGAGTCAATAGGTTTTCGAGTTTTTGGTGGTAAAATTAGGGGCCTCTGCTTATAACCGGGTCGGCTTATACTTGAGTATATACGGTAAAAAGTTCCAATGAGGCAGTTACAAAAATCAAGCAGATTTATACAATTTGAAAATACCAATATAGTAACTCAACTTAACAATAGAAAGAGCTTTTAAATCCTCATCTTTTTTCCTCCTATGAGATAGGGACCTGTTCACACAGCAGCAGAAATACCTATACGTCTTCCCATACGGTGTGTTCAGTAACAAAATGACTGGACAAAGAGAAAGAATCAATTTTGCAGATTAATAAAATTAGATTTGTGTTTAAAAAAGATAATAACATAATAATCCAGTCAGAAAATCAGACCCCAACCCTAGAGTCAGCCAGACCTCCTGTCCGCGTGCCTCCCCACGGCTCCCTGCTCCCCTCCATGTCTTAACTGTCTGCATTCCTGCTCCGGCAGCCTGGCGCGCGTGTCCCTGCCTCCTAGGATGCGCGGTGTCAATCGAGGATTTAAAGGGCCAGCGCACTGCTAATTTCCAGAAAACTGATTAAAGCCGGCCTCTCCCAGCATTACCTGCCGGATCTTTGTGCCTTGTAGCCTTAGAGAGAGCTTTCTTGATGCTCTGTGCGATTATCCTGATTTCCGGTTGTGACCTCGATTCCGTTCCTGACCTCGCTCCTGTGCTGCCCATCATGAACTTCTGCTACGCCCTCGGGTCTGATACTGTGCTGCCTGTCTCGACCTTCTGCATATCCCCGACCATGCTTCTGCCTCACAATTCTGTACTTTGCCTTGGCCGGCACAGCGGTCAAAGTTGAGTCTGTGGAACGACCTGGTGGTACCACGCTGCAGCAAGTCAAACCTGCTTTGTGGCAGGCTCTGGTGAAATCCAGGTGCCACTTAGACTCCAGTCCCAGGTGTCGGCTTACATCATAGTTGGCAGTGGTCCAAAGGATCCATTATCACTGATCCTTACACCACTCTTCTAGGAGACCGTTGTTGCACAGTTCATTTAGTTCAATAGATTCTAGAACCTGAGCTTATCAACCTAATCAAGAAGAAGGTGTTGTTTCCATTTCAAAAATATCAGCAACATTTTCAATATTACTAGGTGTTCCCGGTTGGGGTTTGGGTTTGTTTCCCAATCCTGAACACAAACCTAGATATGAACATGTTTTTTACATTTTTACAGGTCAACACTATCTAACAGTAAGACAAACACAGACTGTGAGCCCTGAAACTAAACCCACCAGACTTTCCCTACTTTCTTACTCGAAACCACCTTAAGCCGTGGCCAGTAACTGGGTGACAGTCCATGCTTAACCCCTTAGGCAGTAGATTGCTTGCTCAAGTCCCAGAGTGAAACAGTGTAAAAAAATTTTTTAAAAAGGAAGCAATAAAATTTTTTACAAATAAAAGAATTAAAAATATTGTAGATACCCCATATTTTATAAAACTCCCTCATATAATTAAAAAGTGAAAATCACTTTTTAATCTCTAAATATATGGTATCACCGCGTCTGTAACAACCGGTAGAATAGAATAAAATCATTACTGAACACGTCCGGGAATTACCGTAAAAACAATTAAAAAACTGCCATAAATTAGATTTTTGCCCATCCAAACAAACAGAAAAGCAACAAAAAGTGCTCAAAATGTCACATTCAAACAATAACGCTAGGGTGGGAAAAGCATTGGTCACAACCTCCCCCTAGTATATAGCTCACCAGCCCTCTGCCCCCCAGAATATAGTCTGCCAGCATCCTGCCCCCCAGTATATAGCTGCCAACCACCTGCCCCCAGTATATAGCCAGCCAGCCCACAGTCTATAGCCTGCTTCCTGCCCAAACATTTAGCCTGCCTCCTGCCCCCAGTATTTAGCATGCCTCCTGCCCCCAGTATATAGCCTGACTCCTACCCCAATATATAGCCTGCCTCCTGCCACCAGTATATAGCATGTCTCCTGCCACCAGTATATAGCCAGCCAGCTCTCTGCCCAGCACATAAAAAAAAATCTAAACTCTATACTCTTTCCAACGCCCCCGCAGGTTATCTTCTTGCTTCCTGTCGGCAGTCAGCAGCTGGTCCTTGTGCATGTCCGCGGCACACACATTGATGTCATCCGCTTGCTGACATAATAGTATGTGCACCCCCATCAGGCAGGGCCTATCATTCCTGGTGCACACACTGTGATGTCAGCAAGCGGTTGACATACACAAGGACCTGCCGCCTTCTGCTGACAGGAAGCAAGAAGAGGACCTGTGGGGGTGTCGGAAAGGTGAGTATTGGTTTTATTTTATAGACTTGAGTATTTATGAAATATACGGTAAATGTTACGTCACTTAGAAGATGACGAAGCAAAAGCAAGTGACTTTCTCTTCAAATACGATTTATTCACCAAAATTATCCAAATGTAAAAAAGCTATATAAATGGTATATTGACGTTATTGTACTGATCCATAGAACATACATAGCATGGTATCTATGCTATACGTTGTATAAAACAAAAAGTAAAAGTAAAAAAAACAGTAAAAGTGTTTAGCCATGGCAAAATAGGGTTACTATTGAGGGCTTTTAGGGATTTCTCTTGTTCTGATATGTTATAGTATCAACAAATGCTACATAGCGCCTGAAATTTGTTTCAGCAAAATGCACCCTCCAAAAAAAGCATGATGGCACTCCTTCCCTTCTGCTCTCTGTTATTGGCCCATAAAGTGGTTTACATCAACATAAGGGGTATTACCAAACTCGAGAGAAACTACACAATAAAATCTGAAATATGTTTTACCATTTTATCCTGCACGAACCTATAAATTTCAGGTCTAAATAAACATTTATTGCCAAAGTTTAAAAGAACCTCCATTTAGTTTTATTTCATGTTCAATGCTTAAACGGTAAACAAGCTTAACAAGGGCTGTTTTGAATAGTTTGAGGGGTGCAATTAAAAATGTGTGAGGTTTGTAATAAAAAGAACTTTTAAAACCTCTATAAATATGAATAGGCCTCTAAAATAATTTAATCTTAAATTTTTGTGAAAATTTTGAAAATCGATTCAATTAAAATTACATCGATAATTCGATAAAATAAAATTACATGAAAAAAATTCCGTCAATATAATTCAGACATATGCTTAATGTTAGTTAGTAACCTATTTGGAAGGTTTGACATAACATTTTGAAATCAGAGAGAGACCTGGACAAAGTTTTGCTACACAAGTGATGCTCTGTGCTAGAATTGCTATGAGAAAAGAATCACATTCTAATATTGGCAGATGTTTCTTGACTATACATGTGATGAGATAGCCCCTACTTGCTGTAATCGGCAGGTAATATTTTTGCACTCCACACTATAAGTGGATGTATCAGAAGAGGCATGTTTGGCTTTCACAAACTTGCCAATGGGTAAATACCTAATAGTATGGCGAGGGTGGCAACAATCAGTTCTAAGTGAAGTGTTGCTACAAGTGGGTTTACAGTAAAGGCAAGTATGTACCCTATTGTCTTCACTATCGCTTGTGAGTCGTACATCCAAAATGATATGGACTTATTCTCATGTTCAAAAATAAATTTTAGATTCAAGTCATTGAAGTTGAATGTTGCTTCCTGTCTCTGGGGAGCTGGTGGAATCCCTCCTGTCAATGTTGTTGTGGACATTTATGGAAAATCTGGTGAGAGGAATTTTCATTTTGTACTTCCCCAATGTACTTATCACTGACTAATTCTAAATAATGTAAGTGAAGGAAAGTATTCATACATTTACCCAATATGTTAAAGTGGTTCTCTGATGTCGAACATTTCATCTTGAATAAGGTATCCCAACGATAAGTTATTACATCTTATCACTTTGTTGATCCCAATAGTCAATAGGCATTACAACATTTCCATTTCCATTGAGATGCTGATAAAGAAGTATGCACTGTGATGTCATGGTAAGAGGGGCTGCGTCTAAGGGAAGCAGTATAAATGGAACAGCTGCAAGGAAGAGGGCTTTAAAAGGGGGTGTTACAGGAAAGAGGGTCAATAAAGGTGGCATTATGTAGCATGATGATATTATACTTTGTGATCACATAACATCTTGTGGTAAAGACTCCATACTGGGGTTGCTTAATGGTTGGCATAGCAGCTTAAAACCTCTCAGAGACTTCCAAGCCCACCATTGAGCATTTTCACACTCTATAATTAACTGTACGAAAGCTTTTAAATTATTTATAAAGGTATTAATATTATTAATAATACTAAAATAATTTGGTACATCCGTGATCGCACTGACCCAAAGTATACAAGGAATGTGTCATTTGGAGTATACAGTGACACCCCAAAAAACATATCCCAATAGGAAATGGTACAATTGGAATTTTTTCACTATTTCACAGCATTTGGAGCATCCCAGTACATTGTGAAGGATATTAAATAGTGCCAAAAGGTGCCACAGTCCTGCAGATAACAAGCCCTCAAATGGCTCTGTAAATCAAAAAATAAAAAGATTTGATACTAACAATGATGTATTCTTGAATATGATCTGTTGGTGTCTGGCTGCTGGGACCTTCAATAATAAACCGTCAAGTTGAGCATGTGTCCTCCCGTTTAGTCAATACCATGAGAGTACCGGAAATTGCGGAGCACAGCATTCAGTTATCTCTGGAATTCTCATAGAGGCAGAATAGAAGTACAGGCGGTCCCCTACTTAAGAACACCTGACTTACATACGTCCCCTAGTTACAAACGGACCTCTGGATTTTGGTAATTTACTGTACTTTAGCCCTAGGCTACAATAAACAGCTATAACAGTTATCAATGGTGCCTGTAATTAAGATTTATTGTTAATCCTGGTTCTTATGACAATCCAACATTTTTAAAATCCAATTGTCACAGAGACCAAAAAATTTTTGACTGGGGTTACAATAATAAAGTATATGGTTCCAACTTACATACAAACTCAACTTAAGAACAAACCTACAGAACCTATCTTGTATGCAACCCGGGGACTGCCTGTACTGGAAATACAATTTCTGACAAATTCCATTAGAATTGAAGGAAATGGCAGGATGAATGGTTGACTTGAAGCATCATTTAATTACTGAGAATGGAATCAAAATTGGAGAAATATTTTTAAACATAGTATTATTTTTCATTTTTAGTCCCAGTAGGGTCTCATCAACATGATTCTCTAATTGCTGTTCCCAGTCAACATATAGAGATCTGTTAACCAAAGGAAAACAATATTACTACCAATAGAAGAGGTTTCATTGGCCAACATTATACAGCTACCAACTGATGCCTCCCAATTTTTTATGTATATAGCTCGGTGCACTAAAAAGCCCAGCTTGACCCAAACCCCCTATCAATATATACAACTATGACCACTATAATATTGAACCTCCGAAGTAGCTGGAGGAGATGGTACACTCAATTGACAGTTGATCTCTACATTCTCTGTGCAGGCACTGGACTTGCAGGTAGATTTTTAAAATAGTTTTTGTGATTTCATTTCACTTATATTTTCAGTATCATAACCCTGGAATGGGCTCGGCTAGTATCTTACTTGTGCTTTTGTTATCCCAGGCAGACCAGTTAAAGGTTGTCATGGAGTACATATCTCCAGGCTCTGCAATGAACTTGATGCCCCTAATGATTTCCATCAGTTTTATCTATATGTGAAGATTATTTCTATTATAAGATAAAGCAGGAGATAACAGAAAGCAGCAGATACTGTTGTTCCCCAGGCCAAGATAACCAGACAAATATCTGACTCATCTATCTCAGTGCAATGCATTGTGTTTTTACCTTAAAGGAAATACAAGCTGCTGATAAAAATACAAATTGTTAAAATGTAAATATTAACTATTAAGAGAACCTCTATTCCAGGACATTTTAACCCATGAGTGTTACCTCTTGTTCATGGTTCATTAACTTTATAAATATCAATTCTATTTAGGAAGAATTTTAGACAGAGATTTATCAGTGCTTCCACTCTTGTGACTATGCCCCTCACCATATGGGCGTGAAGGGGGTGCAACCACTGGTAGTTCACTTCAGATAGACTGCAAACCTTTAGGCGTCTTTAGGCCTGCATGTTCGCTGTTTTTATGTAAAACTACACCAAGTCAGATTTTGCATCATTTTGACAGCCAGCGCAGCACGGCCGGTAGATACATTAGGAGGTCTAAGCCTTCTGATATATCTGCTGTGATGGGCGACAGGGCTTTACAATATATTAATATTTCCCCATAGACTTTGTCTATGATTGTTTTAACTCAATTTCCATTTTCCTGTCCATCAAGCCCCAACTGTCATGTTGGTACCAATTGCTATCTAGACAAGTTTGGCTTTCTGATTTTCCAGTATTCTTCTCACCTATTCCTCACTGTCTTATAAACTCATAACCTTTATACAAACATTACTTTCACCTGTCACCTATAAAATCGGCACTAGGAGCTGCTTACTAAATAGCTATTACGGCGCGCCTTGGGAAGGGGTTAAACAGGCTTTTTTAGTAGCATTCAACAAGCAATTGCCAAATGTGTCCATGCAACTTTTTTGAAAGCTATGAACCACTAGTTTTGGGCCAATTCTGTATTTTATACTTGGTCATTATGTGAGGACATGATTCAGTTCTGGATTGGACTTCAAAGGGGGTCAAAATAGACAACCACATTCTTGTTTCAAAACACTGTACCATCTTCATCTCGGAGAAATAAAACATTGATTCAGCAATGTTTGTTTTTTTCTGCCCACAGGCAATTGTCTCAGTACTAAGACAGCTCCTTTTATATTCTGGAGTGTTGCCTCTATGTAGTACATCCTGGAGAGAAGCAGACAAACCATCTATTTCTGCTGCATAAAGAATAAAGTTCATGTTGCATAGTGTAAATTGCAGTGTGAGACCTCAATGCATAGCATCACTTGTCCTTGAACAAAATAAACTGACAGGTAGATGATAACCTGATTCTAAGAGCAGGAGACAAGTTCCCAGCAGGAGAGAGTAGTTGCAAAAAACATTGCAGAAACCAAAACCTGCACAAACTCTGTGTTTTGAGTTAATTTCAACTGCTGTTAATCTTCACAATGCCCAATTGGGTGCAGGGCCGTCAAGCTAATGCCTCTGCCCATAACACGTTACTAGATGTGAGAATCGCTGGAACCAGGAGGTGTTTCTCCAATGATCCACTGCTAGTATTTGATTCAAAATCAGCTTCCGGCCACGTTCACATAATGGGGCTTATTTACTAAGGGTCATCGATTGCACTTTCGTCGGACTGTTCATGGTTTTCGGAATTTGCGCCGCTGTGACAGGTATTTAGAAGGGGATTGTGTCGCACACGATTTAATTTTGGTGCAACTGGCTTTCATGCAACAGAAACGGGGGGGGGGGGGCAGGCATTGGATGATCCGACGGATTCGGACTGAGCGCGGGATTTAACTTTCAATTTGTGTCGCAAGACAATGCACTTACCTACACCAGGAAGAAGAAGGTGAACTCAGCGGACCTGAGTGGGGAAGCGACACATCCAGGATATCGGGCGCACGATCTTAGTGAATCGCTCCAGAGTGCATGATCGTTGGAACAATGCACTTTGGATGAACTCCTCAGCCGGGTAAGTAAATGTGCCCCAATGTGTTTTGTGTTTTGAAATGCATTGGGCAAAAATTGGGCATTCCACTTGTAAATACATTTTCTTAGTAGCAACATTCGTGTGATGTTTGACATTCAGCTAGTCATCACTGTTAATATTAAAACATGTTACTACTTACAAAACACATATGCGTTTGGGAATGTGTTTTGCCCAATGCAGTACACATTCCAGCACTGTCCATTTACATCTGCGTTTTCACTGAAACGCTTGCGATAGGAAATGTGCACCACGTGTTTTGCACTGTGCACTTGCACTTAGGAGAGGCTTCTCCCCACTGTGCTTGATATTCATAATTTTAATTCAAGCGCAGAGTATAAACCACCAGGAACCTAAGTGTACCCCCTAACCCCAAGCCAACTAGCCCCACTAACCCTAAGCTAGTGACCCACTAACATATACAGTGCCCTCCATAATAAGGGTGCTTGTCTATTGTGCATCTGCTACGTTGTGTCTTGATTTTGCTTCTGTTGTGTCTCAGCATCCGCAAAAAACCCTAAGGGATTAACATTGGTTTGAAAACATGTCATCAATTTTTTTTTTGCAGACCCATAGACTTCTATTGCCTTGATCCGCGTCAGTGAAAAACGACAGGTTTCAAAATTTTTTCTGTGAAAAAAAGCTAATGGCTCAGTAAAGCATCTGTGAATATCACTGAACCACAGATGTGAAAAATAAAGCCAATGTGAGTCCTTAAAGGGGTTGCCCGAGCTTAAGGAGGAGGGGTGTAAAAACAAGAAATCAGTTGTACTTACCCTCTCTGGAGCTGTAGTCCAATTCTGTGCCTGCTATCACCCCCATCTCTGTATGTATACAGAGGCGCAGCAGTGACATCACGACCAGTCGCTGTAGGTCCTGGCTGTGGTCCTGACTTATGAAACATGTCCCATTGAATATCAATGTAGAATATATTTACTGAAATAAATTGTGTAATCTGCTTAAAAATAAAATTACATGCCAATGAAATCAAATTTCCCTAGCAATCATGAATTGTCAGACATTTTTATTCTTTTTCTCCCTCTTTCAGTTCTATGTGTCTTTCAGTTTTTCAACAAATCCTCCATTTCCTCTCTATGCTCTTCCTGAAATTCTTTGACAGTGATATACCCTAAGATTCAGATGTGTATAATACTTGTCCAGGTCTTCAGTAAAATCTCATTTCATTAAATAATAGAAATATTAATATAAAAAATATGAACACAAAAATGGAGATATCTTCACAATTACTTAAAGGACATCCACCACCAGGATCAAGGATTGATCTTTAACCTTTTTATGCCCTGGATTTTGCAAACAAAGGCTTTTAAAATTATGCTAATTTACCAGAGGGGCTCCAGACTCCATAGGTGTTAATGGAGCCTGGTGCACCTCAGGCTGATTTTCATAAATTTAAAGACTTTTTTTTTCTTAATACAAGAGCAGAAGGGGAACGAACCTGCATGTCTGTGTGTTTGGTTTACAATTCATGACCTGGTGGTAGATGTTTTTTAATAGTATCAAAGTATCTGATGATTGAACCTTGTGTTTCATGGACTATCTGCTGAACTCACCCAAAATGAGGCAATGACTGTCATGGGAGAATGTATTAACACGTAAATGTCTGAAATGATATGTTATAGGTAATGGTCTACAATTATCCAGATGAGTTGCTCAGCATGTCTATAATTTAAGGTATCAATGGGAGGAAATTGTTACACCATTTCCTTATAACGTAATATTGTATAATTATGTAAAAGCGTCAAGGTATCTTCTAACCTTTGTTGCCATGGTGAGCTTCCCCGGTGAAGCATCGCCTGACTTTAAGTGCTTTTACATTATGTTGTTGGGAGAGGAAAGAGTCTTCTTTAAGCAGAGGATGAAATAGAAAGACTGAAGAGTCTGCTCACTCTTGGAACCTCCGTGTCTGTCCCAATAAGAAGGCAACTTATAGCAAAATAATAGAAGAGAGTGAGAGAAAGAGACTAGCTTCCTCATAAAAGGGGTTAGCCACTTTACACTACAAGCATCATTTTATATCCTAATCTCAAAGGGAGTGTGCCACAAGCTTTTACTCCACTAGACGATCAGCCCCCCTAGGGAGGGTAAAATATGAGATATTATTAAAATGCACTTACCCTTCCCTGGCTCGTTCTCAATGCTGCACAGGGTAAAGGCCTCAGCAGTCACATAAGAGGAATTGGTGCTGTTCAGAAGGAAAAGTACATCTTATTTTTCAACCCTTGTTTTCATGTGCCGCAGACTCTTTCTACCAAACACACATGGTAACTATGCTTCTAATAGCAGCTGATTTCCATTCACTTGAATGGGAATAAGCTATAAGTAGGCCAGGTGACACATTTAATTGTGGCAAGCAAGATCTGTGTTTTTGGCACACTAATTGTGCAGTAGTTTACCCTGGGATATTAGAATTTGGCACAAGGGCTTAATGAATTGGCACACAACAGAAAGGGTTCTGTACTGTCTCCACATTCATAAAGTTGAAATACAGTTGGCACGGAAAGTATGCAGACACCTTTAATTTTTCACTCTTTGTTTTATTGGAGCCAACTGTTAAGATCAAAAAAGTTTTTTGCTCATTAATGTGCACACCATTTTGACAGAAAAAACAGAAATATAGATATTTTTGCTAATTTATTAAACAAGGAAAACTGAAATATCACATGGTTGCAAGTATTTAAACCCTTTGCTATGACACTCATATTTAAATTACATGCTGTTTATTTCCTACTGGTCCTCCTTGAGATGGTTCTACTCCTTCATTAGAGTCCAGTTGTGTTTAATTAAAATGATTCAACTTGATTAGGAAAGGCACATACCTATCTATATAAGACTTCACAGCTCACGGTGTATGTCAGAACACATGAGAATCATGAGGTCTTAGGAACTGCCCATGGAGCTCAGAGACAGAAATGTGGCAAGGCACCAATCTGGCCAAGTTACAAAATAATTTCTGCAGCACTCAAGGTTCCTAAGAGCCTCCATAATCCTTAAATGGTAGAATTGTGGGACGACCACAAGTCTTACTAGACCTGCCTGTCCAGCCAAACTAAGCAATCGTGGGAGAAAAGCTTTGATAAGAGAGGTTAAGAACATTTCCAAGATCACTGTGGCTGTGCTCCAGAGATGCAGTAGGGAAATGGGTGCCACAATGTCAACTATCACTGCATCCCTCCACTAATAGGGGCTTTATGGCAGAGTGAGTCAACGGATGCCTCTCCTCCATGCAAGACATATGAAAGCCTAGAACCAGGGTTGAGATCAATTTTCAGTATATTAATATGCATCATGCTAATACATATAACAAAAGACCTAAATGCAAGAAAAAGAAGTGCCAAACTTGAAGTTGAAGTATGAAGTTTTGTTGAAAACTTAACACTGAACCTCAAACTGGTGCCAAACAATAACCCAAAGCACACAACTAAAATAACAAAGCAGTGGCTTCATAATAAATCTGTTACCGTTCTTACAAAACACAAAAAGGTTCCCTATGTTTCCAGAGCAAATCTCACAGAAAAGGACAAACGGCGCTGAGAGGAATAAGATGATCAAAGGTCCAGCAAGACTACCATGTTCAAAACAAATACAAATATAGTTATTCCTTTGCCATTGCGTTCTCCTGATATAAAAAGACATATGCTTCTTCAATGTACAAAAGGTACTCACACATGGAAAGATAGTCCTTATATTTAGTGTCACGTCCTGTATCTCCAATATTTTAAAATACCATTGTGTCCCCTTGCTGTATCTATAGGCCTTTTTTATCATCACCTTTGTGAGTATTCTTAATAAAGAAGTTTTAAGTGGTGTTCATTGAGCGCCATGACTGCATTGGTTGGCCAATTGATTTAGCTTTCACTCACCAGCTACTCTTACTCACTTTACTTGCACATGATGAGGAATTTTGGATGTGTGCTACCCATGTTTTACATCTAGAACACAACCTCATTCTCTTCTAAGGGTAGATTCTTGAGAACACAGAGAAATGTATATACAAATGAGAATTGAGGTGCTTCATGAGAATGGCCATGAGGTTTGGTGTACCCCCTATTGCCCAGTTGCACAGGGGGAGCAGGGCACTATGCATCATCATAATGCTCATTTGTTTATAAAGGTAAATGAAAATGAGTCTGTAATGATTCATTTCCCTTGCAAAGCCCTATATTTAGTTTACTGTGACCCAGGAGCTGACAGCTTTCCACACCGTTTGCCCTGCCCCTTACTGCTCCCCCATGCAGAATAGTGCTCATCATCTTCTCCTCACATGGTTTCCTCCCAGCTCCTTATCTTATTGTGCCATAATTTACCCCCCCTCTAATTGTGTCCCCCCAGCACTCCCTCACAATGTGGCTCCCTCATATTCCCTGATATTGTGTCTCTCATATTGTGCCCACCAGTTACCCCTTGTGTGTCCGTGGAAGCTTCCCTGCAAATTGTGCCACCCCAGCAGTTCTCCATCATATTGGGGCATATTTACTTACCCGGTCCATTCGCGATCCAGCGGCGAATTCTCTGTCAAGGATTCGGGTCTTCTGGCGATTCACTAAGGTAGTGCACCCGATGTCCACCGGGTGGCGCTGCTGCGCTGAGTCTGTCGGAGTTCACCGTCCTATTTTGGGTGCAGGTAAGCGCGTAAGCGACACATTTTTTAAAAAAAATTCTGCGGTTTTTCCGAATCCATTGAGTTTTCCGACGGGAAACCCGACAAAACATAGCGATTCGGGCCCTTAGTAAATGACCCCCATTGTGTCCCCAACAGATCCCCTTCATACTGTGTTTCCCTAACAGTTCCCTTCATATTGGCCACCCCTAGCAGCTCATCTTCAAACTGTGGCCCCCAAACAGATCCACTTAATACTGTGTCCCCAAAATGCTACCTTTCATACTGTGCCTCCAAGAAACTGCGCTTCATACTGTGCTTCCTAAGCATCTCCCATTCATACTGTGCTGCCCAAACACCTCCCATTCATACTGTGGTTCCATATTCTCATGTTAAAGAAAATAAAAAACACATACTCACCTTTCCCTGCAGAAGCTATTCTCTCCTCTTCTCTGCTTCTGTGTGCAGTACTCACATCATATCATCCTGCCTGCTGGCCTCCACTACACACAGCAGCAGCCAAGGCACAGTGATAATGCAGAGAACTGACAGCTCTCTGCATCATCTCTCTTTTCAACTCATCGGCATCCTCCAGACCTCCCACTGCCCAGGGCAGTGGGACAGAGCCCAAAATCCTTGACTGTACCACTGAAACTGGGATGGTTTGGTGGTATGGGAGACTGGCTTAACATTGTTATTGTCAATATTAACTGAAGACAACTTCTGACTTCGGGCATCCATTGCTGCTGTTGCCTTGGTACTACTGACCTCCAATATAGAAGAATAAATGAAGTGTCTTAATTGGCTCATCTGTAGAAGTGCAGTGTCGGTGCTTCCATTGATTACATTAGGAATGTAGAGAGACCTACTGTACTGAATGTAGATCGGGGCCGCATCTGCCATGAGGTGGGAACCTTTTAAGGGCTGACAAACTGGTCAATCGCCGCTCATCTCATCGTTATGATCAACAAGCTAGCAACACAGCCGCAGGGTCCCGGAGAGCGTCGTCGGAGCCTGCAGCAAGCTGGTAGCAAAGAAATGTAGTCTCTACCTACAAGTGCCATATGCGGCCCTCCCACACTTCCTTCAGCTGTCGAGAGTAGTTGCACTTGACTGCACGTAGTCGCAACTATAGAAGATAGGAAGAGAGCAGTGACTTTGCAGCCTGCACTGTCCTCAGGTTCTGACTTGTCCATTCTGCTCGACTATTTGCCTGAGATGTGGCACTGCTCCTGCCCAGTTCTCCTCCCTCTTGAGGCTCCTGAAGCTTTTCTCTCCTATAGCCACCACCCCTAGGTAAAATCTATGAGGGGGGTTCTGCCTATATATACTTTTTATGATGGTCCTGTCTGTATATACTGTGAGGGTTCTGCCTGTGTATGCTATCTATAGGGGGTCTTACCTGTATATACTATATGTGGTGGGGCCCTGCCTGTATATACTATCAATGGGGGGTCCTTTCTATATATACACTATCTATGAAGGGGCCATTTTCATTTTCACCTCAGGCAGCAAAAAGGCTAAAATAGGCCCTGTGGTAGACACACATACATATATCACAAGGGTTTGGCATCTACAAGGATGTCCAATAGAAAATTGAACACACACTGGACCTGTTTTCTCTTACACACATTTGGCAATTACATTGTTTTAATATGACACATTCTGGAAAACAATGTGAGATTCTACAGCAACAATGAAGTCGCTGGGGACCTCGGCAGACGGCTGCGGCACAACAGTGACACAAAACACTGAAAGCTGAATGATATCTGTGGGATTAGAAATTGCTGCACCATATGTTGCTATTTTACTTTCACCAGAGGTTGATCTTAACTTTGTGAAATGCTGCTTATAATAAAAATCTAATATCTGGTGTGGGCCGGTAGAGTCAGCAGGGAAGGGACAACCTGCCATAATTTAAGTACATTTTACCTATCAAACAGAATTACAATATGATCTGTATAACTGTGCAGAGGGAGTCAACAAAGTATGTGATACCTTCAGGTTGCTCTTGCATGATGTAACTGATTTTTTGATTAAAGTGGTTTTAAGGGAAAAAAAGCAAGAGTTGATATAAAAATAGTCATTACACCTCTTCTTAGGGAAACATGTAGCCATTGTTAAAGAGAACCCGTCATGCAAAATAACCCCCCTAAACTAAATATATTAGCATAAACTGCCATTAGAGAGCATTGTCTCTATCCCTTCATTGTCCCTCTACAGGCCTGTAAACCTAAGCAATGAGGTCCTAAAACTGTATGCAAATGACCTGTGAACTGTCCAATGAGTCATTAGCATATTCAAGCTGTCCACCTTATTCATGAGTGGGAGGCACAGCCACACCCCCAGTGCTTGACTGACAGCTGCTCCATGTAATGGCTGCTCCATGTGCTGGTGGCCACACCCCCTGCAGCCTGTGTGTGTATAGGAGAGATACAGCAGCTCCAGGCAACCATGTTATAGCAGAACATGTCAGGTACTTGTGTAGCTGATGTCTCTGTGTATTAGGAGGATGCAGCATGTCAGCAGATGCAGCACACACTAGCAATGCTTTACTATACATTACACACAGACATGAGCAGGGGGAGGAGAGGGGAGGGGGAACAGGGGTGACATCACTGCCTCTGACCATGTGACCAGCCTCCTTTACATAATAAAGAAAAGATGATTTTATAATGATTAATGTATGAATTGACTAGATAAAGGCTGGGATGGATCCTTGTGAGCTGCTCCAACAGGTAGAGGTGACAGAAATAGTGACACAGACCTGATGACAGGTGTCCTTTAAAACCTTGAGCGTCCATATACTGTCTGCAGAAAGTATCTAATTGTGAGGTATTTGCATCTGGGGTCTCATGCACATAACCCCTTAAGGACGCAGCCTGTTTGTTCTTTAAGGTTCAGTCCTTTTTTAAAAAATTTGACCAGTGTTTCTTCCTGTGGTAATAACTTTTCAACACTTTAACATATCCCTGTGATTTTGAGATTGTTTTCACGTGAGACATTGTAGTTTATGTTAGTAGTATAATTTCTCTGATCAATTAATTTTTAGGGGGGGTAAAAATTCAAAAATGTAGGAGAAATTTGAAAGAAATTACAATTTTCAAAGTTCCAAATGTTCTACTTTTTAGACAAAAAGTCATACCACAATTTTTTTTTGGAGAAACCTTTTGACATTTGTTTTCTTTATATTTCCATAATTTCTTTTACGGTCTCTTCTTTTATGGATGTTAGAAGGTTTATAGTTTTAGCAGCAAGTTCTTAAAAACTATAAATTTTTGGTGACCAATTTAGTTTGGAAGTGCCCTATAGAGGCTTATGTACTATAAACCCCTACAAGTAACATGAATTACAAACTTCTCAAACTATTCAAATCAGTACAACCCCCCCCCCCCCCCCAAAGTGACACCATTTTGGAAACTACACCCCTCAAAGAATTTAGTTGTGGGGAGCATTTTAACCGCCAACATTCTGGTCAGAATGTAATACAAAGTAAATGGAGCAGAGTAAAAATATAATTTTTTCTCAAATATGCCATTTTAGTGCCAAATATATTGTACCCAACTCATGGGCACACAGCAGGGCTGAGAAGGGAAGAAACAAAATTTAGCTTTTAGAGCTCCGTTTTCACAAGTTTGGATTTGGAGTGCCATGTCATGTTAGAAGAGCCCTTAAGGTACCAGTACAATAGAAACCCAAATAAGTGACACCATTTTGGAAACAACACCCCTCAAAGAATTTACCTGGGGTTGTAGTAAGCATTGTAACCCCCCGAACATGCTGGTCAAAATGTAAAACAAAGTGAATAGTGCAGAGTAAAAATTGCATTGCAATTTCTCAAATATGCCATTGTAGTGACAAATGTGTTTTGCCCAACTCATGCCATTAGGGACAAACACCCCAAAAATTTTTCTGCAGCTTATTTCGGGTTTGGCAATATCCTATATGTGGTAATAATCTGCAGGATGGAGATGCGGCAGGGCTCAAAAGCGAATAACTGGCATTTGGAGCACAGACATTTTACATATTTTTGGCATCATTAACCCCTTAAGGACGCAGCCTGTTTGCAGGTTAAGGCTCAGTCCCATTTTTTAGATTCTGACCTGCGTCTCTTTATATGGTTATAACTTTTGAACACTGTTACTTATCAAAGCGATTCTGAGATTGTTTTTTCCCCACATGTTGTACTTCATTTTAGTGGTAAATTTTGGCTGATAAGTTTTGCGTTTATTTACAAAAAAAAGAAAAAAATGATGAATTTTTAGAAAAATTTGCCATTTTCGAAATTCAAAATCACTGCGTTTTCAGGCAGATAGATTTACCACCTAAATAACTTGCAGTATAACATTTCCCATTTGTCTACTTTACATTTTCATAATTTTTGAAATGTTTGGATAATTTATTTTGACGTCACGCGGCCTACAAATCGAATAGCGATTTTCCGTATTTTGGGAATTGACTATTTTGGGGATAAATACTGTTTGAAATAAAATTTTACATATTTAGCAACAAAACCCCCCATATAACCAACCCATTTTCAAATCTCCACCCCTCAAACTATCAGAAACAGCATTTACAAAGATTGTTAACCCCTTGAGATCTTCATAGTAATTGAATCAAAATGGCGGTGAAATTTAGAATGGTCAAATTTTGTCGGTTATACATTCATTTAGCCCTAAAATTTACACATTTCCAAAAGATAAAAAGAGAAAACTCACCATAAAATTTGTTCTACAATTTCTCCTGAGTGCAGCGACCCCCCACACGTGGCCGTTACTTGTGTTATGGGGGCACAGCGAGGCGCAGAAGGGAAGGAGCACCCTGCAGCTGCCAGGATTTTAGTTTTCTCGTTGCCCCCTTTTGAAGGCTATAAAATTTTTGCTTTTCCGTTATTTGGGCCATGTGACGGCTTTTTTTTTGTGGGACGAGATGCTTTTTCCCGTGTTACCATTTTGGGGTTGGTATCACCTATTGTTGAAAATTTAGGAACTTTTTTTGAGCTCATGAGTAGAAAAGCATCAATTCTGTACTGGATTTTTTACTTTTTTTTTTTTCGTGTTCACCGTATAGCCTAATAATCCTGTTATCTTTATTCTATGGGTCGATACGATTACGGGGATACCAGACATGAATATTTTTTCTTATGTTTTACTAAATTTGCCAAATAAAACCCTAATGTGGGGAAAAATCTATCATTTTTGCATCGCCGTCTTCCAAGTGGCATAACATTGTTATTTGGCATCGTTTTTGGCTACAGAGCTGGTTGATGGCTTGTTTTTTGCGGGACATGTTGTTCTTTGCAACAATATCATTCTGGAGCACATATGTTTTGTTGATCACTTTTTATTGCATTTTTAGTGGGATATAATAGGTAAAAATCATAATTTTTGGCGGGTTTTTAACGTTTTTTTTTACGGCGTTCATCATATGGGTTCAATAGTTATTTAGTTTTATTCTATGGATTGTTACGGACGCGGTGATACTATATATGTGGGGTTTGTGTTATGATTTAGACTTTTTTGAGCGTTATATGTCTCTTTATATGTTTTGGGGCTTCTGGGCATTTTTAGTGATTTATAAAGTAATTTTCTATTGAAAAACATTATTTTGTACATTTTTTTACATGATCCACCATGGGATATGAACAAGCAATCATCTGATTGCTTGTTCTTGATAATACTCTGCAATACTAATGTATTGCAGGGTATTAGCAGTGCCAGCCTATGCAAATGCATAGGCTGACACTTTGCCTTTAAGATGACGTCACAGACGTTTAAAAATTATCCATTATGTCATATTGGCGGTGCGGGGGGGCCGATCGTGGGGTAAAGACCCCCAGAAGGCATGTTAAATGCCGCGGTCGCGTTGACCGCGGCATTTAACGGGTTAAACACCCGCGATCGGAGCCCACTCCGACCGCGGGTGTTAGCCGGGGATGTCAGCGGTAGATTACCGCTGAAATCCCGCGGCTAACGATGCCGGTTCGGCTGCTGTACAGCGCTGAACCGGCATCGTCTCTGCGCAGTAGCTGTACTGCGCTGAGCGCTATTCGCGGGACTCAGCGCAGTACAGCTACGGCGCAGAGCGGCAAGGGGTTAAGCATGTGTAGATGCCGATAGGGACCAGTACAGTAGAAACACCTAAAAACTGACACTATTTTGGAAACGACACCCCTCCATAAATTAATCCAGGGGTATAGTAAGAATTTTTACCCCACAGGTGCAGCCCAAATAAAATGCATAATGGATGGTGTATAGTAAAAATTATCCATTATGTCATATTGTGCCCAGCTACTGCCATGGGTGACAAACACCCCAAAAATCATGATGCATGCTCTCCTGAATATGGCAATACCCCATATGGGGCAATAATCTACAAGCAGGGCACACAGTGGGGCTTAGAAGAGAAGGTGCGGCATGAAGCATGATGTATAAACTGTGCATAGTACATCAGGGTGAAATCTTCAACAAAGGTCCAGGGATGTATGATAAATACGAAAGCACTTTTTCATACATAGGGGCAGATTTATCTCTGGTTGCTCATGGCAACCAATCACAACTCAGCTTTCATTTTACCAGTGCTCAAGAATATTTTAAAGGGGAGCTGTGTTTGGTTGCCATGGGTAACTAGAAATATTCTGACTTTCAGACACTTGATAAATCTGCTCCATAGTCCTGTTTTTTTCTGGGAATGTTTCACAATGGTAAATGATTGCCTTTTTTGGAGCATACCCTGCACCTTTTTGTGTCCTTCCCCTCTTGGTAGTTTGGTGAACTTCTCCTGGAAAGTTCTGCCCTGGTACAATACGTATTGTGGCCTCTCTTCCAGAAGTGCTAGCACTCAACCTTTCCTGGTGTCCAAAAAGAAAGTACTTTATAACCACCTCTTGAAATTCCAGGAAAATTCCCCTCCTACCTGCACATCAATATAACACGTAAGAAATATATAATGCTGTCTGAATGATGTGCACGACCAGCTTCTTGTACCACACCCCAGATTTCCGCATGGCGTTGCATGGCTGAAGCAACTGGTCAACCCAACAAGTCAACCCCTCCCATGTACTCCAGTATGCAGTCAGGTTTGGGGGTTTCTGTACTGGTACCTTGTACTGGGACAGGGTTGCTTATGTACTGTATTTTTGTTAATACAAGGACCTCTCTCTTGTCCTTGTACTTAACACACAATACAGAGTTGCCTTCAAATTTTTTGCCTAAATGTTTGATTACTGTGCACAGTACTGCATGCCGCAGTATTTCTGGAAGCAAGTCACTTGAATAGTGTAGTACTGGTGTAGAAATTGTCCAAGTAGAGGTGGTAGCCATGGTCCAGCAATGGGTGCACCAAATCCCACACTATCTTCACAGGAAGGGGGGCATTCTGGGAGCACTTAAGTGGAGTCTTTTTCTTCATAAACCCTGAACTTGTAGGTATACTCTGATGTAGTTTCGCACAGCTTATACATCTTTACACCATACCTTGACCTCTTTTTGGGCAGGTACTGAAGTCTCCCTTTGAAATGTACAAGTGACCAGGGTCTATGGCCACATGTTTCGCAGGGGTATATGCGTTGGCAAACTTGCCACTAAAATGGTCTAATATGGGCCTGACCTTAAACAAACAATCATAACTGGGGTCATCTCTGGGTGGGCACTGTGGACTTCAATTAAATTCAATGGCCTCTCCACGGGGGTTCTTGCAGGTCACTGCAAGATGAGGAAGAGGAGAGGTAGAAGGGGACATCATCCCCACTAGCTGACTCTGTGTCAAAGGCCAGCATGTTGTATGCCTCCAATGGTGTACATCTCCTGAGACATTGTATACAGAAAAATAAGATAATGTGCACCAGAAAAATTAGGTAATGGACACCAGAAAAATTAGATAATGTGCACCCAACTACATGGATAAACCGCCTAGCCAGCACACAGAAAAAATTTGATAATGCACACCAAACTACATGGATAAGCCGTACAACTAGCACACAGAAATATTAGGTAAGAGGACCAAACTACAGGTACACCTACAGGTGCTCTGGAAAAATAAACCCAATGTGCAGCGCGCAAAAAGGCGCTACAAATGAACCTAGCTTGCATCAGTAATAAGAAAATAAATATTGGTTTCCTTAAATGGTTTTCCATACTTGGCACTTACTTGGCACTTTCAAATTCATGCATGTTTAAAAATATTATGTATTTCATATTTTTTATGGAAAAAGATAAAGCCATGTGATTTTACTGAGCATGACTGATGGCTGATTGTACCAAATACTCCCAGGCATCCATTGGCTGTCTAGGTCACATGGCCCCTGTGAAACACTTAGGGAAACATCATAGTGTGTCTCAAGTTCGCCTATTTTTGTGCCTGGTTTGTTCTTTTTCTTGGCTTGTAATTTATGTTAGTTGGTGTTTTTGCCTTATTAAATGCGTTTTGAATTGTCGCACAGTCGATTCATTTGCGGCTAATTTTGCAACTAATTTGTCTCAAACTATTTCCCTACAAAGTAGATCGCATTTGTGACCAATAATGGAGAGAAATTGAGAAAAGCTGCCAGACAACTAAGAGCTGTACTTTTGCTTGCACTCAAAAAAGTCGCAAATTAGAGACAAATTTAATAACTGCACCAAAAAATTGTGCAAAAAAAATGCAAAAACAATCTAAAAAATTATGATCAATGCCCCCCTTAAATTCCACCTAGAACATCATTTTTTGGCTGTTCTAATAAGCCAGATGAACATAGTTAAATATAGAATCCAGAAATAATGCGAAGAAGTGCTCACCCAGCCTATTGCTACTATATGTACAAATAGCTACTTATCTTCATGACTAGGGCCAGTGTGTCAGTTTTAGTAGTTATGAATATTACATGTCCAACTTTAGTAGAGATTAACTATTCCCACATGTATTTATGATTTCCCTGTACCATGCTTCAGATAACAGCGTCGAGTCTACAGGACAGCTATACTATGCGAGGCTAAGTGCATTTTCCTGCTCAATGGATGATTCCCGCTACTGTTGTGGGACCTGTTTGCTCAGACTAGTTAAAAGGTATATTTTTAAGCCATTTTATTGTTCCAGTGATCCACATTATGGAACGCTTTAATAAACGTCATTTTGTTCACAGGCCCTGGGCTGCAAAGAGATTGTGGTCTACCCGGCTGTCAAGATTCTTTAAATGATGCAATGTTTAGTGCATAGAAATAGTATTACAACAGAGACACAGAACCAAGATTACTATAAAGATATGTTTCCAGCACCAAGATTGCTACACAGATAAAGAACTGAAAGCAAGATTACTTTATAGATATGGTAGCAGAACCAAGGTTACTAAATACATATTTTACCAAAACCAAGCAAACTACATATAAACAGCAATAGTACTAAGTTTGCTACATGATCAGAACCAAGCAGAGTGAGATCCGTATACAGCACCAGATTAAACACAGTGGGGCTCATTTACTAAGGGTCCAAATGCCGCACTTTCAATGGGTTTCCCGAATATTTCCGTTTTGCGCCGAATTGCCCATGTTTGGCGCACGTGGTCGGATTGTGGTGCATCGGCTTGCATGAGACAGAAATGCGTGGCCATCGGACAACCCAACGGATTGGGAAAAGCACAGAATTTAAAATACGATTTGTGTCGCAAGATCACTCACATGCATCGGGAAGAAGGTGAACAACGGTGGACTTCGGCGCAGCCGCGACACCTGCTGGAACTCGGGCACACGACCTTAGTGAATCCCGGCAGACCTGAATCTTCGACGGGTTTGTCGCGGGTTCGTGACTGGACTGGGTATGTAAATGTGCCCCAGTGAGGGCTTTGCACCCGTGCACGTCGTGCGCGTTCTTGTCAGACGTGCACGTTCTTGTCAGACGTGCACGTTCTTGTCAGACGTGCACGTTCTTGTAGGTTAAAACAGCTTGCACAGGTATTTAAGTATATGCCCTGCTGTATATGCAGCTGCCACTGATTCGGACCGAATGCCGTATTTAACATGCAAATTGTTTTGCACACTGTGTGGCAGATTTACTTACCCGGTCCTGTCGCGGTCTTCCCGCGACTCCCTAAGGTAGTGCGCCCAATGTCCACCAGGCTGGGTGCAGGTAAGCACGTGTCAATTTTTTAAAAATGTTTTTTTTCCGAATCCGTTGGGTTTTCCGATGGCCACGCCCCTGATTTCCGTCACGTGCATGCCAGCGCCGATGCGCCACAATCCCATTGCATGCGCCAAAAATCTGTGGCAATTCAGGGAAAACCGCACATCGGAAAAATACAGGAAACCCAACGAAAAAAGGCCTTAGTAAATGACCCCCTGTATGTTAAAGATGCACCACAAAAAAGTTGGTGAACTTTCAGTGCAGGGAAGCGACAGATTCATGATTTCTGGCGCACGATCTTAGTGAATCGCCTTACCCAGCACGGGCAGACAGTTTTAGTGAAGTTTACAACTTTCTAAGTAAATGTGCCCCAATGAGATTTCTCAGAAGAGGGTTTGAGAGAAGAACTGTTCTAGTTGTCCATGACAACCAACTAATCTCCACTTTCATTTTCCCACATCTGTTTATAAAATGAAAGCTGAGCTCTGATGCCACAAGCAACTAAAACAGATCTGTTCTCAGACTCTTTTGATAAATCTCCTCCAATGTCTGATGCTGGATGATTATGTGCTCATGGGTAATACCAGCACTTACTAGAAATATGGTGACTGATAGATAGTGTTTTTGATAGGAGGACTTCTTCTTTTCTTCTTCTACCTGGCCGCTATGTCAGCTTCTTCCCGCTATGATTCATCTCTGCAAATTTAGCAACACAAAACTTTTAGCACCTTCTTATCAGAAACTTACTCAATACTATTCTGCTGCTGTCATAGAGCCATTATTAAGCCCCCCCCCCAGTATTAAATATAGTAACAATGCCTAACTACTGTGATTCCTATTGTACTCCATAATAAGGAGATGGAAACCAAAGAAACAGGATAACAGAATGCAAATATAAAAAAAATCTTCATTTAATAACAAGCTAACCTAAATATCACATTGCTACATTGTGAAGCTAATCAAAACAACTCATCCATAGTAAATGACCTCTGGTGGGCCGCTCCCATGAAATCAGGGTCGCAATTCACGGACCAGGGGTCGAAAACGTCACTGTCAAAATAAGTAAGGACCATTAGATAGACATCCAAAAAAAGCAATTTTTAGGATTGGGCAGAAAAGAAAAAAGAACGAACTGAGGCCAAGATAAATACTAGGCGGAAACGCACCGGTCCAGAAGGGGTTGTTGTTGAAATGTCGGAGGTGGGCTTCCAAGAAGGTGGTGGAGCAAGCAGGGGAACAGTACACGTTCATAGCACCAATGGTTAACGGAAGTGCTGGGGAAGGAAAGTATGCCATCATATTTTGTGGTAGGTTTAGAAACGACCCATGGCGGGTTTCCAGGCGAAAACGAGTGCCCAGAGCATTACCCAAGGTGCCATATTGATTAAACGTACTGTCAGGGACAGGGAATGGTTCTTCGAGAGCTAAGAAAAAAAAAGGGAGAAAGAAAGAATAAAAGCTTATATACTGGTTCGAAAATTTCTGCATACCCAGATGTCTCGAAGAGGATATACTTGATGAAAAGAAAAGAGTTCAGAGAGTTTAAAAAAAAAATTGGTGGAAAAAAAGTTTATCTTACTCACTGTATAACCAGCCAAGTGAGGGAGGGGTTGTCATTAGGGGAAGAATCTGAGGAGGGTTCAATTGGTGAGAAACTAAGGAATATAGGATTAGCTGATATGACCTATCTTTCCTTACCATAAAATTCCAATGAGATTGCAAGGGCATGGCGGAGGGGGAGGAGGGGACCCGTTTTTGCGGGATGGAGAGGGGAGAAGAGTATTCCGTCTACCTGTATACATGTGGGGTTGGGACTTGGTGGGAGGTGGGGGGGGGTGGCCAATCTGCCGGAGGGGAGTTTGTTTATGTTTTTTTTTTTCTTTCTTTTTTTTTCCTCTCTCTCCTTTGGCTATAAATGACATCTCTAATAACATGGAATGTTAAGGGTTTAGGGGGAAACGGATATTATTGTTGATATTTACAAATCGAAATATGGTTATTTGTAATTATTCGAAATAGTTCTCCGCTATAGTATGCTTACTAGAGACTCATCTAGTAAAGAACAGTTAAGAACTAGTAGCAAAATATAAATTGGGCCGCAGAGGAATACCATTCAATTTTTTGTCCACTTTTTCTCGGGGAGTGAGGTCTTCGGTCATCAGAATCAGTTAAATAATTCTCAATTAGTGCAAAAAAACGAAATGATTCCCTGAAGGAAGATATAAGTCTTCTGTATGGTAAGCTTGATGGGCTTACATGCATCCTTCCTTTGTATATATCCCCCCCCCCCCTTTCCCATAAGGTGCTGAAGGATGTGGCTTCAGACATAAGAGGGATAGATTTTTTTTGCCTCTTTGGATCCTGGGGACTCTAATTGCTGCAGGAACCCTGCCCGTGATCTGATAGGGTGGGAAGTCGAGTGGGCGGTTGGCTCGCTGTCCGCTACGTCTCCCCTGTATAAGTTTGCTGAGAAACAGGCTTCAGAGATGTATGGTGGGAGAAATATGGGGAAGGAACGCTTTTTGTTTCTCCAGCCCTTGAAATGATTGTACCGGATCGAGTCTTATCTTGGCTTCACGATAACGCATTCCCCCCATATAAAAAAAATGATGGGATGTATGTTTGACGCTGGGATGTTTGCTGGGTCGTGTTGTGCTTGGTTTCGAGTAGTGGGTATCTTTCATGCAGATGCGAGTTCTTTTCCACTCTTTCGCCTTTCGGTAAGGAGCGGACTTCACAAATATACGCGCGAGCTTCCCTTACTTCGGGTACCAAACTGCGAGCCCACTCTGATCACTCACTATTGTGATGGAGTTAAAATCAGGTAATAGCATAGAAGGAAAAACACCTACAGCTAAATCCCTTGGATACCCTTCTCTCTAGCGAATGAGAGGTGAGAGAGATGAGAGGAGATATTACATTTGGAAAGACAATTTGGGTCTCCACCCTATTGGAGTAGTCTGGGAATGAACTGAAAGTAATATGCGATTGTGGTGGCAGTCGGAGATCCGTATAGAAAAGGCTTTCGCCAAAAAAGAAAACTCATTATTAAATACAATTGACCAGGGGCCCAAGAGGAGTATTTTAAGGTACACCTCAGAGGACCAAACAGGAGGCTCTGCAAAAAAGCGAGCAAATGCATATGAAAAATACCTCGGAAGAGAAGGCCCAACAGCAAGCTTCTTTCAGGGACAAAAACACTAGTGTGAGTCAGGGATGACCCAGGGAAAATGTTGCTCCACGTCCAGTGTCAGAGGGAAGCCACCAAATATAAACCGATCCTTAATAGAAGTAAGTGAATAGTAGACTTCCCAGGACATAGTTTAAGCTTTGGTGGACTTCTTTTCCACACTTTATCATCCGAATTAAGAAGATGGCCCCGATCCGGACAATACCTCCTCAAAAATTCCCCTCCCTTCGCTTCCACAGACAGAAATAAAGCTACTGACCCTCCATTAGACCATCGAGGAAATAACAGAGACACTTATGATCGAATAAAGGTAATACGAGCCCGGGGTCCGAGGCCTTCCATTGAAGTATACGAGATTTAATTAAAAAATACTTCTTCTTGTTGGAAGTACTTAATGAGAGAGGAATAAAGGTAGCTTCGGAGTCATGCGAGAGGCTCAACGTCCTATCCCAAAAAAGGCAAGATACGCTATAGAGAGGGAGCATAGACCTATTTCCTGCTCATACCGATGCAAAGATTTTTGCTAAAACATTCTGGTCCCGGGACTCCAGAGGGTCATACATGATCCTTAACATCCAATCAACGGGATTTATCCCCCGGGCGGCTTATACGTGACAATTCGATAGATTGTTCGTGAATATGCAACTGGGGGCTGGGGTTGGGGTCGGTCCATCCTGTCCTAGATGCAGCCAAGCATTTGACAGGGTGGGTGGCCCTTCATTTGGGCTGTATGAAGGCATTGGCTGGGGAAGATTTATAGCTGGGTCAGATGTGACCATGTGAGTATCACAGAGGCAGGATTAGTGCGATGAGCGAATCATTTAACTCGTTACCGAGCTTGATGCTTGATCGAGCATTAGCGTACTCGTAACTGCTCGTTGCTCGGACGAGTATTCGCATTGCCAACCGCTCGAGGAAAAAATGGCAGGGCTTCCCAGGCCGTTTGCTTTAGTTGGCGGCCAGAAACAGGAGCCATCAAAAGACAGGAGACCGCTCGCACTCCACCCAGCATGACGTGGTACCCTACACGTAGGATAGCCGTGGTTGGGCGGCCTAGGAGTCAGGTGGACCCTGGGATAGAGAACTAGCCGCTGCTCCGCCGCTGCTGGAGTGTAATTCTCTGATCTGGATTGCCGCCTAAGGATGTTATGAGGCTGCTGTTGCCAGGAATAGCTGTGTAGGGTGTTCGATTTAGCTACTGTTAGGGCATGGTAGTGTGCTAAAAGAACCCAAACAGCCCTTCTAGGTTCTACAAAGTTAACGTTATAATTCTTGTATGTTTTTTTTTTGAGCCTTATGATACCATATTGTGTCGGAATAGCGGGGGACTTGCTATCGTGTGTTTATGCTGTAGTTGACACACCAATCACCTCAAAAACACCAAAAGTGGGAAAAAAATTTATGAGGGGTTTATGAGTTTAGACTTAGGCAGTCTGCCGTTTCATTTTATGTTTACGTTTATTGTTTCTGTTAAACGTCCGCGTTCATCATCATCTGGCATAGTAGTGTTGCTGTATTTACTGGCTAGAAAATAGCCATAGGAGAACCAAGTCTTAAGTACGCCTACAGTAGCGTTATTATTATTTGATTTTCTGGTTGATCTGATGGGGATGTTTTAAAAACCTTGCTGCAGTGCATCTACTATCAAATTGGGAAGCCAATTTGGAGTCAGACTTGCGACCATGTGTTTTTTAGTGACGCAACAATCCATCGCAAAGACAGAAGTGGGAAAATTTTTAGGGCAGGGGTTGTATTTCGCAATTAGGCACAGTCTGCCAGTTTCTTTATTGTTACGTGATTTTTTTCATAACTCAGCGTCATCTCATCGGCCAGTAGTGTGCTGTAATACTTGGTAGGAAAATGAGCCATAGGAGAATACAAACGTTCTTAATACGACCTTATCATGTGAGCGTATATATATATTTGATTTTTTTCTGGTTGATCTGCTGGTGGCTGTGGGTGTACTTGCTGCAGTGAATATACGTATCAAATGGGAGCAATTTGGAGGTCAGACTTGCTGACCCACTGTGTTTTTGTTTTATTGACGCAAATCCATCGCAAAGGACAGAAGTGGGAGGAAATTTCTTAGGGCCCTGGTTGGATTCAGAATTCTGCACAGTCTGCCGTTTCTTTTTATTTTACGTTTGTTTATTTTTTTTCTATCAGCGTCACTCATCTGGTCATAGTGTAGTGTGATGTAATACTGTGGCTAGAAAATAGACTAGGAGAATACAACAAGTCTTAATTACGCCTACGAGGTCGCGTTTATATATATTTGATTTATGGTTGATTTGCTGGTGGCCTGTACTTGCGGCAGGCATATAAATTGCAAGTTGGTGAGCGCAATGGAGTCAGATTGCGATCCACTGTTTTTTGTGAGCACATAGCATCGCAAAGACCGAAGTGGAAAAATTATTAGGGGCCCGGGTTGTTAATGTATTTCAATTAGGACAGTCTGCCATGCCTGTTTTTCTTTTTCGATTTAATTTTTTCATAACCTAAGCGTCATCTCATCTGGCTGTAGTGTCGCTTAATCTTGCTGGCTAAGGAAATTATAGCCATGGAGAATACAAACGTATTCCTGAAAATTACGCCTAAAAAGTAGCGTTATATATATTTGATTTCGGGATTGATCTGCTGTTGTGTCTTCTCGGTACTTGCGCAAGTGATCTACTATCTATAATTGGGAGCATTTGCGAGCTTCCAAAGACTTGCGACCCTGTGTTTTACGCTGACGCACAAATCCATCGCAAAAAGGCGAAGTGGGAAAATTTATTACGGGCCAGGGGTTGTATTTCAACTAGGCACGATTGCCTTTCCTTTTGTATTTACGTTTATTTTGTTCATTTAGTTACTCAAAGCGTTTACATCTCATCTGGAAGTAGTGTGCTTGTACTTGTATGGGCTGGAAAATAGTCCATAGCAATTAGGATCGCATCGTTTTGGTTTTATACAAACCTGATAAAAAAACACCAAAAAACAAAAATTTCAAGGAAAAAAAAAAAAAAGTTAAAAAAAAAATTACAAGTTATAATGCTCGTCATTTTCCAATGTTTCACCCGGGGGTAGGTGTAGAGGAGAGGGAGGGGGACTGGGCGTCAACTACTGCAGGGGAGTCAGAAGGCCGTGGGTCCTGCCCTGGGACGAGGTGATGACACCCGTCCTGCTATTGCTGGTTGAAGCTAGTTTGTTTTAGGGAACAATGCACGCAGAGCCTACACGCCCTACAGGTTCATGATACTGAAGTTACGGCGAATGAGTGTAGAGCACTGTAGAGGCCAGAACCGTGCGAACAGGTGATTGTCGTGGATTGCCGACAATGCCTTAGAGCAATTTGTCCACCGTCAGCTCTTCCACGAGCAAGTCCACCCATGTCACCGAAAATCGGCACTCCTCATAGCGCCTGCCCACATCAGCATCCTCCCCCCAGCTCAGTATGTCCGTTATCCACAGCACAAATTTGCCATATTGAAACATGACGTGCATACGCCTGAAGCGAAGTGTTTTTCTGGACCCTTCCCACAGTCACCAACCACTGTAGTCGGATGCTGATGAGCGACATTTTGACGATGAACCAGGTTTCCACCAGTTCGCAGTTTAGTGTGGTGATGAGGTCGCTTGTGACGATGTGGAGATAGTGTGTAAATAGAGGTGTCGACGATGTACGGGAGAACACGGTTGTCAGACGCTGGGTGAAGTTGTTGTCAGGGCAGGAAGCGGAGGGGGGAGCAGAATGAGGGTGCGGGAGGATGATAGGTGACAGACCCACAGCTGTGATTGAGTTAGTGGGCCGGGGTCTGTGGAATGACGGTACTTCTGAGACGGAGGACGACTGTAACTCGACATGAACAGGTTGGAAGAGGGCTAGTCCGTGGTGGGGCCAGACGAAGCGGCAGGGCCAGGTGTGAGCGGGTTGTGCATCACGTCAATGCAATTTCTCTGTGTTAAAATTGTGAACGTGTTAGTCCCCGTGGCCTGCGGGAGCTTCCTGCAGGACCCAATGACGAGGGCTAGATTTGCAGAAGTCTGGAGGTCTTTAGGAAACACGGATGTACAGACGGACTGTGGTGTGCCACATTCCAAACCAGGATTGCAAGGGTTCCACCAGACTACATAGCATTAATAACCCACCAGTCTATGAGCAGGCAATATGAATGTAAAACACTCACAACTCAGTGGCAAAAGGCGTGCGCTTCACCATCCATGGCACACGATGTATGCACTACAGTCACTTCCCGCTGTGTGAGCAGTGAATAAGTCACCCCAAGGACCAGGACCACTGCCACAAATCCCATCGTCAACCCCGACGATCCTCACAGATCCACCAGGGTGCAGCTCGCCAGACCCCAGCCGCTGGCGCGCGGAAAAAGCGAAAATATAGTAGCCATTACCGCACCGCCGCAGTCCAATGCACACGCCCAAGCGCCTTAATTAGACAATCTCCAGATTGCGAGCACCTTGAGATGCTGCCCATAGGTCTAAGTAGAAGGTCGATGGCCACACTTTCGCTAGGCTCATTGGCGGTCGGGCAATTTATGTTCACCCGGCCCCGGTCCCACCCCCTGGTGGTATTCGGTGTGTCCAGCTGCCACTACTGGTCCGATTTGTGGCGTCCCAGCGCTGTCCCAGCACGTGTCGATGTACAACATAATGTGTGGCGCGCCCCTGGACCTACAGTGACGTTTCTGACAGGTCCACCTGACCACTGCGCACCAGTGGAAGTGCACGAGTGCATTGCACCGGGCAGGGCGCCACTAATATAAATCTACTGAACGTGCACCATTGGGTTATAAACTTGGTGGAGGGTGTGTAGGCGAAGTGAGAGACCGACGGCTGGTCATCTAACGTGCCGACGCCGAGGATGGGGGAGGGCCTCCTCAGAAGGTCCAGGTGTTTAGAGAGCCTACTAGGCTCAGTCCGCTTCCTCCCACCCCTCCTCCACCTCCTCATCCGAGGACGACATCCGGTGGGCATTGGCGCCCATATCAGTCGGGTAAGGCTTGGCACAGGAGCAGCTGGAGATGCCGTCACGCATAAGCGGACAGCAGGCGAGATGTCAGATCTGCTGAGCCCTAGGAGACGATGTAAAAAAGACACGCCCAAAAGAAGACTAATACCGGCATCACGGTGCAGACCGCTCTGCTGGCTTGCCCCGCCTGCAAACTGAAGAGCAGGCCAAATGGTTGGTGTGACAACGGCCGTAACTGAGAGGATGGCGGCAGCTCCACTGAGCGGCAGGAGACACACTGTTCCCATTCCTGGCCGATGTTGTTAAATCTGAGTGGTGTGTCATGGCGTTTCCTCAAAGCACATACCCAAATCATGTCTGATTTGAAATAAAGCGAAGGTGCGCCGCAGAGTCTCTGAGTGCGCATTCAGGAAGTCGCAGCATCGATGTGAGCCACGTCCAGAAGGGACAGCGCAAGCGCCAGCTCCCACAACTGCACGCTCACAGCACAGTTGTGAAAGCAAATGATTGCCCAAGTTAGTAGGTGGAATCATGACTGACCCTGCTTATGATCCAGAAGCTTTTACCAGCGTGACAGCCGAGACTGGATTTTTAGACCTGCCAGCCGCGTCACTTCACCCCCAGCCATGTGTGGTAGTCACGGTCAATTGTCGCGCCTTCCTGTCAAGTCTACCAATGAGGATAAGGCGGACAGTGGATGTCTGACACATGTACAGGGGTGCTGAGTAATTTTGGGGAGTCCCAACACAGAGTGTCGCAGTGGCGAAATGCCGTCCAAGTCTCAGCATCAACCATTCCCGCGCGTGCCTACTGTTGAAAAACTCTCTGGTCAGGCATGAAGGTCGGAAAGCTGTGAGGGGCTCCTCCCAGAGACAGCGCGGAAGAAGAATCCCTTGTTGATAGCCAAAGCACCCTTCGGTCTGTTTTCCTCATGGAGAACGCAATCGGAGCGAGGTGGAGGTGGCGAGGATGAGGAGGAAGAGGAGGAAGAGGAGGAGAATGTTGGCGAGACCAAGGGGCCATTGTGTCCTACACTGTTGAGCGGATGGGAGCAGAAGAAGAGGAGGGTGGAGGAGTTGGAGGAGAGGAAAATGGACAGTAGGCCAGATGAGCGGGAGATGGAATTTAACGCGTGGTACTCTGGCGCATATGGCAGATGTCATGAAGAGCTGCTATCACCTGACCCCTCGCGTTCAAAAGAATTGATTCCAGCACCGAATACTGAGTTGTGTTCACTCTCTGGATAAACCGGACAGGGTACAAGCCAAAATCTTTCACGTTGCATTGCATGGAGAGGAAAGGAGTGTGGGATGCGATGACTACAGGCGGCCTGGTGCACAAAGCTGGAAACATATGCCGTTCTGGCAGCGCTGTATAGCAGGCAGAGTGCGTCGTAGTTCTGCGGGACAAGTATCACATGGGAGAGATAGCGGGCGAGGAAGCAGGGCAGCGTGTCCAGCACTGGCAAGGGTAGCTTACAAGGCTTTTGCCAGCTTTATGTCCCCCCGCAAGACACTTGAGCCTCTCCCCAGTATCTCGGTCAGGATGTAGGTGCTGACTTACAGAAAGATGGTTGAGGGAAACGTAGCTGACCATACCATAGTGTTCCTAAATGATCACACAGCTCCCACAAAATTGGCGTTTCAAAAGCTGGACATGATGGCGACACCGAACGGGCGCGTGTACCGCCTTGGAGGTTCTTGATGCCTGCCCGGCGCCAGCGGTGTTCAGAGCGGGTTTTCAGTGACAGTGGTTCCCTAGTACCCAGGAGCAGGAGGACCCAGATCCCAAGGCACAAGTGCTCGAGGAATGTAGGTAGGTCAGGTGCGCTGGTCTTTGGTTTGGTCTATTTCAGCGTCTCAGTCTCAGGTGTTACGTTACATTTATTATCACAAAACCGAAAGCGTACACGCGCCTGGCACGACTGAACACCCACGCCGTGGATCAGGTGGCTGTCGCTTATCACGATGAACTAATGGGCCATGTATCTCCTGTGTAATTTTCAAAATCTCCAGCAGGTGAAGTGAAAAAGCTCCCCAGAATAATTTATTCCACGGTCCTCCTCCTCTCAATTTTCCTCTTTCTCCTCTCTTTCTACAGTTAAGAGCAGACAGGAAACTAGGCGGTCGCTTTTGACAGGGCCCACTGGCTCTAGTATAGTACTATTTATGGCATTTAAATTGTGTCTGGAGGGTTAGTATCAACCGGAATCGGTCCTTTGTTTTTAAACAGATTTTTGGGGTAATCCCAGTGAACATACAGGCACTCCATCTATTCAATTTTCTGGCGGGCCACCTTTCCGGTCCTTGTTTGAAACATTTTTGGGACTGCAACATACAGCGAATCTCAATATTCCATTTTTCTGGGAGGGTCCACCTAACCTGCTCCTTGGTTTGAAAAATATTGTTGGACTGCCACATACAGGCACTCAATCTAGTCCATTTTTCTGGAGGGGCACCTACTGCTCCTTGGTTTAAAAACTTTTTGTGGACGCCACATACTGGTGTTGACTCAATCTATTGCCATTTTTCTGGAGGGCCACCTACCTGCTCCCCTGGTTTGAAACGCAAATTTTTTGGCACTGCCATTTCACAAAGGCACTATCCAGAAAATGAATGTTCTCCCATAGCACCCTCCACACGTGTCTCCATTGCTACCTCCCAAAAGTCGTCCCGATAGCTGCCTCAAAATCGTCCATTTATCAACACAGAGGTGTCAGGACCGAAATTTGGGTATGTTTTCATGGATTCCACATCAAAGTTGTTACTTGTAGCACCCTGCGAGGTGTTATCCACAAAATACAACTGGCAAACTTTACCATTTACGGTATTTTATCAGCGCTTCTGCGCCATTGTGTAACTTCCCTCACACGGCCAGATCCTAAACTTTATAAGAACGCATATCTCACTTGATCTTATACAAAGGTTCTTAGAAAAGTGCGGTTTGGGGGAGTAGCTAGAGACCAGTGGGCTGGCAATTGCGACAGCCGCATAGCAGCGGAGCGCCAGCTCAATGCGATCATGCGCTTCTTGGCATCGGTTTACACCAATGTCCCCTTACCGCCATATCCAAACTTATAAGACGCTATACATTAACTTTGGTGAGGCGGGACGACTTGACCCTGGGGTGGTCATTATAAGCTGACGAAGGGAGGATTGCGGGGCTTACTCGGTCAGGTCTCAAAGGCTCTACTATACCTTACTAAAATCCCCCCCCCGCTGCACCATCCCCACCTCCTCCTCCTCCGAATTACCATCCGTGGGCTGGCGGCCATCAGTCGGTTTTTTTTTAGCTCGAGGAAAGAAGCAGTGCCGTGTGCTAATCGACAGCAGGCGGTGCTCAAAAAATGCGGGCTAAAGGTGATAAAAGGCATACCGCCAAGAGCTAAGTGCAGGGCATTCACATCAAACTTGTTAAACTTGTCGCCACCTGCTGTGGTAAGCAACAAAAATATGGACTGGAAAACTTTTCATAGTTACGGATATATATTTCAGCGCTTTGCGCAGATTGTGACAGATCCCATCACAGCCATCCCAAACTTATAAGAACGCTACTACCACTTGATCTTATCCGAAGTTCTTAGAAGTGCGTTGGGGACGTAGGAATAGAGACAGGGGCTTGATTTGGCGAAGCTCGCCTGCAGCGGAGCGCCAGCTCCATGAAGTCAAGAAACCACAAACTAACATATGTTAACTGCAGACATTAATTACTACTAGTTCACTGCCTCAATTACATGTCCCCCCTTACTCAAACGAAGCTGTGTCAGGCAGAATTTTGGATTGTTTTCAGGCTTCCATGTTAACTTTTCGCCACCTGCTGTGTAATCCACAAAAGTACACTGGGCAAACATTTATCATGTACGCAATATTATTGAGCTGTCTCTTGATCACTCCTTTGGTTCTTCTCGCACCCTTGGTTTTGAAAGCTGAGTCCATTTAGGGTATGTCGCCAGCCCAACTCTTTACCTTCCGAGCTGACGCTGCTCTGATGCGTCCCCTCTAGTGTACGGGTTGAATTAGGGATGTTTTAGATGCTATATAGTTCATTCTGTCATCTGTATGGCAAGCTTGTTGCCCATATTTTGGCATAATGGTGCATTTAAGCAAGCTAAGAGGCATCATGCATGCTTGCCCCTGCGGTTTCCTGTCCATTCCGTGGGGTTTCATCCTTTCTGAGTTCCAAGGTGTGGCCAAGCTTTCCCTGTGCAGAGCCTTGGTCCCCTTGAAAAATGCTCCGTCTCCCATTGACTTACTGATGGGTAGTTTACTCGAAACGCGCACTCGAGCATCGAGGAATGAAAAGTTGCGGTCTCGAATAACGAGTTACCCGAGCATTTTAGTGCTCGTCGAGTCTTAGCCAGGATGCATTACCTAATGGCGTTGAAGGTCGATCAGGATAAATTACGTGTACCTACAACCGAGGAAAACCGTCCAGGGCTTCCCCCTTCCCAATACTTTCATATTTTCACTGACGAACCCCATGTGCATGCCTTGGTTGAGTATCATAAAACAGACTCTAGTTGGTTTTGTGGCTGCTAATTAGCTAGTTTAGGAGACAAAACGTACTTAGAAGATGACATCCTGCTGAGGCCTGGGAAGCTGCGGAAACGCCATGTCTCGACGGTAATCACGGATACTACAACGCTATACACGATTAGTGTTAAGCTATTCGGATATAGTGAAAAAACTGGAAAACAGAGTATTGCCTGTCACATGATGTATTCTTGCAACCGAGAACATGGGGGGTGTAAGTTAATTGGTACAGATATGAGAGCCTACATTCAGCATTAGAATATTCTGGGGTACGGATTTACTCGGCTGACATCAGTCAGGAGTTGCGCTGAAATGAACATCCTCCCATCGATTTGTAAGAATAAGATCAAAATATCAGTATGGGTGTTTTTCACGTTTTGTCCCTTGAGTCGAGCCGATAGATGATAGAATAGGCCTCTCTGATGATGGTGGTATGCCACATTACTTTTTCTGTGTCTCGTGTCTCCTGGTATGGGTGGGGAATAAGAGTGGAATGGCAAGAAGAGAAACTGTTCTTGTACCGATTACGCGCGACTCTCTGCCTGGGCTATATTGGGTAGGAGCAAAAAGGTCGAATGAAAATCGGTATCTATAGGGACTCAAGCAGAGGGTGGGGGTGGATTAGATACCTACTTTTAGATTGTACTTTTAGTTCAGTGCCAAAAGTGCGCTTTATACAAAATGTGTTGTAGGAACATGGGCACCTTACACACGTTAGCACAAAAAACCAGGGGCAATTATTCCCTTTCCCAGAGGTCTGTGAACAGGTCGTTAGTCACGGGCGACTAGCACAAAACTTACCAGGTCTGAAAATCTAGCAATGAATGTTGGAAGCGCTGGGAGGAGGCAGGGGGCAGGGACTAGGAGGTCATTGGAGTTCACCCCACTAGGAATACAAAAACCACGGAAAGGGAAATTCATGGACATTAACGAGTACCAAACGTGGAAGTGAATGGTGGATTCAGCGAGGTGGTGCGGTCACCTAATTAAAGACGGAAAGAAGATTAACTCTTGCTTCAGAGAATGGAACACTATATGAGGGGGTAGAAGCACGCGGTTTTTCATTATTGTTGCATATTGGGACAGACATACATAAGATCAAGTGATACAGCAATCAACTATTTATTATTCATAGATAGTACGTTTGATAGATCGGCACGTCTTATCCCAACAGACTGGAGGTTGGGAAGAGGTCGGCGGTCACGAAAATCTACATGAATAGTAATAGAAGAACAGATGAATGAACACTTCAGGACACAGTATTGAAGAATGTCTCACAGGGGGAATGGCTGTGTATTCACCTTACATAGACCAATGGAAGGGAGACATATTCAAAAATGTGGCTCTTTCACATGAAATCACAAATCACAAGATGATTCAATATTAATTCTTCACGAGGATGTTATTAAAGCCCAGTACGTCTCAAAAAAGATGGGGGAATATGAGGAGGCCATAATTGCGACGCGTGCGGGTACCCACACGCAGATATTATCATCTTAGTGGGAATGTCCAAAATAAAACCTTGGAAAGAGGTAGATAAAAAAATTGAGGACTTGTTGGGTTTTGGATTGCTTTTCTCTAGGAGGCTGTCGAATTGAACACATTTCGGCGTGCGGCCATAACGAGGAAGGACTATCAAGCACCCACACCCAAAGATGTATTATCGTAAATAAACACTCATACACGAGTGCTAATCGTAATGAATTGGATTGAGACCAAATACCCCAACTTTAGTGACAGTGGGAAAGCCATACGGTGCCAAAATCAGCGTAGTGAAAAACAGCTTACTGTAGGTAAGCAGAATAAGAAATGGACTTCTATGGGAGATAGATATGGGGGGAAGAATAAGTTATAATGACTAGATTTCCTGAGAGTTGCGTTTATTTTGGTGTTTGTGTCTCTAGTTCTGCGCCACAGAGGAGGAGAGGGTGGGGACGGGGTGGTTATAGGGAGGCGGGGCACCTTAGTAGCATGTTAGCCGACAGCACTATCTAGCGTCCGCAATTGTTACCGTTATAAAGCAGGCCATCCGTAAGTAGAAGGGATAATGGTATGTGTGAGCTGGGACCTTTATCCCCCACACTCGGCGGCCAATCGGCCATCCATTCCCTGGAGAACTCGGAAACCTCACGAATAAGAATGGACATGGTGTACATTTTTCTAGACAATCTCTTCGCCACTGGTAACTTTTGATTTGGATAAGAATCTCTTCTTCTTAAGTGTTTCGTGACTTCTCTTTTTTGGGAGAGGGGGGTGGGAGTGGTATCGCTATTTGTAGTGTGCCCGTAAGGGCCTTTTTTTCGCTTGTGTGGGTGGGTATGGGAGAGGCCGCTGCTTCAGTATTGCTTTTGTGTTTGTTCGTTTATTTCTCCTTCTTCTCGTGAAAAATATGTTACTAAACCATGTAAAGGAGTTGCCCCGCTATGTGTTTCTTTTGTAATTTATGTTTGAAGCTTTTGTTAGAGGTGAAGGAAATGAGTAATAAAGGAAAAAACAAAAAAAAAAAAAAGTTAGTGATGTACTGTGCATTCAGAGATGCTTTCTGCCTACCTTGGTGTACAGGGGGCCGATTTGAGTCAACTGTTGCTTGAGGTCAATGTTGCCTTTCTATCAGCTCGCAACCATCAACATCGAACCCTGGACATCAACAAGGCATTTCCGCCCAGCAGGAATTGCCGTGCTCACTAGGAGTTTTCTTTTGTCGGTCACATTCTCTGTAAACTAGAGTATGGTGTGCTTTTGTTGATAATCCCTCGTCAGCCAATCAGGCAGTTTCTGACAATATTAGAACCATCCCAGTTGGCACCAACAACCCATGCCCACGTTTAGTTCCCCTCCCTTTTTCCCGATTATAACGGCACTTGCTTTTTCAAATCTCCCTATATTTCCCTCATTTGATGCTCCCGTTTGAAAACTGCTATTGGAGATGTATTTGACCATTTGTTTCATCCCGCCCACTTTATATAGTTGCACATGCAATCTCCTCTTCCTTAGTTGCGCCATTTGGGGAGTACTATTAGAAATTATCCAGCTCTCCTGTAACGCCCCTAGAATGTGTTTTTTAGGAGAGGTGTACTAAATAATAGGTTGGGAGTGTGTCCCAGCCAGTACATGAACCTCCTGTATCGCCTAGTGCACTGCTACTAACACGTGGACTTTTTCTTAAAGTTTTACTGGATATCATTTTTTTTCCATAAGACCCCCCCCCTTTCTTTTTCCCCCGATAATGGACAGTGTCCCACTTAGTTACACCCCCCCCAACACGGACAGTGCTCCTCCCCCAGTAGTCCCCCCCCACTATATGTTCCTCAGTGGGTTTCACTTTGTCTACCGTAGCTAACTATTCGTCACCCCACCCTCTATAGTTGCTAAGTCCACACTGATCATATTTAGTCATCACTAGGAATAAGGCCAGCAAAAGATGCAACCATCATTTTTCCCGTTTCTCTGCCTCAGTGCCCAAACCTATTAAGATATTTTCAATCCAATTATGTTTTTTCCCAGAACCAGAGATCATTTTTCTCTCCAGAAAGGCATCCATGCCTATGTCTTGAACATGTATACCATAGAGTCCGCATATTAACGATCCTCTTCTTTCTGTAACGGGCAGTAGAGTTTATGAGCTATCACTGCTCATACAAGTAAAAGAACCTCTGTCTATGGTAGAATTCGCTCTCTCATCCAGGCGAGAGAAAAGCCCCTGGTCTGGTCACAGGCCTACTGGTCCGAAAAAGATTTTGGAGAGGAGAGATCTGGGTGGTACTGTCCGTTTTCAGGTATTTTGTTACATTTTGGAGATAGGTCTCCCGCATCCGTGCCGTCTGGTTTCTAAATGGAATAATCCCAATTTTGTAATTGAAAGGGTGTACCAAAGAAAACAACACGTGTTCAAGTAGCAAACAAAAAAAAGAAAGAAGAAAAAAAAGGAGGCACAAAGAAAAAAAGGAAAAAAAGCAAGTAGCAAAAAAAGAATACAATTTGATGTATAGAAAAAAAAATATATATAATACAAATAGGAACATGCCAACGGGACAAATATAAAAACAATTAAAAAAGGGGGAAGCAATATTATGCCCCCATATGAGGATAGTCGCAGCCGCAGTGGGTAAAGTTACTGGCACAGATGAAAACAGCACTTAGTTGCACTCCCCCTGGGTACTAGAGTGGCATGGTGTAGGAGGTAGGTAAGAACCCCAAATGCAAAATACAAACAGATAAGACACTAAATGACCGTGTACACAACAGCCAGATAATATATTGCTATATACTTGTGCACCCATGCAGGGAAAGAGGAGAATCTTGAGGTTATGATATGAATAACCCTATTTAAATAGGTGGATGAGCTGAGCCATCCTGCTGATGCGAGGGAAAGAGCGTCACCACAATGTGCCTGCTAGTTGGATATAAGGAAAAAGTATACCGTACGTTGCAGTGTTGCACCCCCAGTTCCATGGGTTCCCAAAACACAGTGCCCCACGCATCTTATCGCCGACCATTATCCTATGTAGTATGGCGTGTGCTGTAGTAGCAGCAGCGACCTGCCAAAGCGGTTGGTACTTAGTGTGGTCGAGAAACGATCGATGTCATTAAAACCGTGGTGCCGGTAATGTGTCACTGGGCATCAAAGGCTGGACGCCAATGCCAGGCATCGGGGGGAATGAAGCTAACTTCCGCTATCGCTGATAGGTGACCTCGCATCGAACATATACATAATGAATGTGTTAGTCCCGTATGTCCGTGATTGTACACGAAAATTGTGGATGGGTGAGCTTTGATCAACGTTACATTAAGGTTGGAGATAGATGAGGAAGGAAAAAAGTGACCATAGTTTATGACAACCAATTAAATGATAGTTGCATGTGAACAATAATACACAAGTATTTCATATTTCCAAGTAACGAATTATGAAATTGTTTAGGTTGCTTGAAGAAATAATTATTACATCTAGATACAACAATGGGACAAAGCGACCTTCCACAAAAGTAGTAGCATTATAGAAATATATAAATTAAAATAAAACTACTCATGAATAAGTGCAAACCATTAATACATAATGTAAATTAATAAATAAATGAGTAAGTGGGACAATGCTTGATCATTTGTCACACCCACATTACAATTATCAGACCACTATCGATTACATGTGTGGGCCCATGATGCACACAACACCCAACACCTCGCATCATCCAAAAACACACCCCAAGGTGATATACAGAGTTGAAATAAAACACAATAGATGAGTGCGTAATACTCCAATTATTTATGAGAATTACAAAAATCTAAAACTATATAAATGATATAAAGTCCAGTCTCAACTATTTTCCTGCGCTCTCTGTGGGTCGCAGGGACTACATGGTCAGAGAGCGAGTCAGGAAATAAAACAGTAAGTGACACGGGCAAAGACATCGTGAGTCCGAAAGGGTTGAGGGCGAGCACAAGTAGCAGCCACAAGGAACCGTTTAAAAACGAACAAGTTGAATTACGTGCGAAAAAGCAGATGCTAATGAAAGACCAAAATATACACATTACGTAAAAACTGATTGTAAAGCAGAGTCATGCCCAATGCAAGATGTATATTTCAAAATATGGATAAGCACACTTGAAATCTATGTCTTTATGCACGAATACAAAATAAAGCAAGTGACAAGATTGTCAAAGGAATATCCACATCTGAAAACTCTGGATGGTGTTGTTTGGACTACATAAAAAATAAAAAAGATGATGTGGGGAGAGGCAAGTGCAAAAATGAGTGGTTAAGAGGTATAAGACCAAGACTGGTAGTGATCGTGAAAGAAAAGGAAAAAGCTCTGAGAAAAGACAAGAGAGTGAGGAAGGGAAAAAGGACCAGATTAAAAAAATATGGAAAAAGTGTGAATCGATAGTCCAGGTGTTGATCAATTATTTTGGTAAAAACAGAAAGGAGCAGTCAGGGCTGGTATATTAATTATAGTCCCTTGTGGAGCCAAAGAGGTCAACTCAAAGAGAAACTGTGGTTACAACCTCGAGACGCAGGAGGGTGGTGTTTGTAAAGCGAAATACGCTGGATTTTTGATGTCCCTTCTCCAAACAAACATAGTATACAAGGACTTTACCAAGAGGAACGTCGATTAAAAAATGTTTTGCCACCTGTAGATAACTGCCTGCGTTGGTGGCTTATCTGGTGGTTTACCCGCATATGAAAGTAAAATGTGCTTTTGAATACTCTTGCGCAATTCCTGCCCTGTTTGCCCAACATACAGTTTGGGGCATGTGCAAAGTAGCCCCTTTGAATACTTTGAGATCTGCCGTGTTCACAAAATTGTCACCTCGCAAGACCAGAGGAACACCTGTCAGTAGACGCCGGGTTGGACTCCAACAATTCGTGGCCCTTGCCCGTCAAGGCATTGGCGGGGTGGGCACATTGGGAAGTGGCTCTTGGGTCAAAACAATTCCTTTTTTCGCTGCAGTGTTGTTAGGACCGAATATCGCAATTTAATTGGCTCAGATGGAGATTATACAATTTCAATTCTTGGGTCACTTTTTTAAAGATACCCCATATATTTTTGCTATACAAGTCAAATTTGTTGGGACATGCCTGTCATTCCACTGAGATGGGATAATAGTTTATGCGTTAATATGCAAGGCTTGGTATCACAGTGTTTCTTCTTTGATGAGAAGGTTGTCCCTCTGGGTTGTAGGGATAGTTTTAGCACCGCATGAAAGGCTTGTTGTGGCTATATTCCCACGACCATTGGATTCTGCTGTCACGTTGGTCTTCATAGTCCTATCAGGCTGTTCAATTTTTCTGTAGACAACAGCATGTTAGGAAACATTCATCCTCTGTTGCTACAGTTTCCTCTCTATCACCATGTCGACAATTGTCAATTTCAATGTGTGGACTTTCCATTTTTTTATCTGACGCGTGGCGCGGATGGCACGCCCCCCTCCCGATCGAATGTTAGTTGCAGAATAGTCTCCAAGCCTTCCATCTGTGTTCTAACTCAGTGTAATTCCAAATGTCCGCTCTGAGTCTGTTGGAACTGCCCTGTCGGTGGGTTTAACATTATCTTTTGTGGCCTCAGTCATGATTGAGTTTTTAAATTCGCCAAACCAACTTGTCTTCCACCAATCTTCCTGCTGTACGCCCTTGTCAGAAGGGTGCATAGGAATATCATACGATATATAAGTCCACTATTTGGTCGGATACGGAACCGAACGGGACATGTCAGTTGGAGAGGACACCGGAACGAGGCTATCACGCTGTGTTCCTCCCATACCATTTAATCCACTATCAAAAATATTGAGTTGGCCCTAGGAAGGAAGTGATGCAGGAGTGACACCTCATCGCGAGTTGTACCCGGAACCTGTCACAGATAGTAAGGGTTCTTATCAAAGAGGAGAAGATATAGCCGAACAACCCTAACATCCAAGGAGAAAAGATTGATGTCGTTCATCCCAACTGTTTCTCGCTCTGAAGTGGCTACTTGCCATTGATCCCCATCTCATGAAAATGTGTCGTGTGGATACGGACGGCTCACACTCCATGGTATAGAATCCCAATTTTCCTCCTTCAGGGCCTGAGAAAAGTCCACATTCCAACTGGCCTGATCAGGTGCGATGAGTGCACAACTATAGGTAGTGTGTAACCCTTTTCCAGTAGACAAGACAATCCAATAAATGCAAGCCGTCCTCGGCACAGCTTCCTATCCCCGCCAGATCAAGGTCTACACCTGAGGAGGATTTTGAGGTCTTGTGGCAACCTTTGGTAACAATAAAAGGTCAGGTTGGTGAACCAGGAAATTTGACAGTGAGGACGGAACTCCTTCTCTCCCCGCGAAGATAAACCCGTCTCCAAACTGCTCTTCCACGAGCAATCAAGAGTTTTCCATCCGGTGACTAAAATATCTCCGCGGGCTTTGCAGGGGTGAGAGGAACGTATTAGCACTATGAGACGATGTTCCACAATGACTAGAGATAACTTACTGTGGTTAGTAGAGAACGTGCATACCCAGGAGGTTGATTATCCAGAGCCTTAATGAGGCAAAAACACAACTCCCAGGGGAACACCTTCCACAAGAAGAAACCCTTGGACAACCAAGCCTGCATAAATTCAACCAGTGGAAAGTGAGTCCCAACTGCTTGGAAGAAAATTGGGGTATCCTAAAAAAGGGTACCCAGCCAAATTGAGAATATGTATGTATCCCACTTAGCCTTCAGTGAAGTATGCGAGAGTGGGCTATAAGACAACTAGGCGACAACTGTTTAACAAGAAGCCACTCCAATGCCCCCACCCGGCTCTTGGGGCAGGGCCACGATTGTTAGATCCCTACCCGTACGGTGTCCTGCACAGTTTGTCCTTGGTCTTGCGAGTCCGGGTATGAACCATGTCGTAGGGATTGCTTGACATCGGTGACCAAGTTTTGTGAAACAACGGCGGACTCTCCAAAAGTCATTCAACTTCGCTTCCCTGAACATCACGCTAAGCCGAACAAGGAAGGAAAAGTCGTCGACTAAGGAGGCTTACGAGCCACATGACCCCCAAAACTGACATAGTTGGGACAAACAGGGCAGGAGTGATGCGCAAAGAGTATATCAAAAGCACATTTCACTTACTATTCAAGTTAATGCGGCACAAAGAGTAATTTCTGTCAACTGGCAAGGCCATATTAGCAAGTGGCAAAGCATTTTTTAACAACGGTCCTCGGTAAGGTTTAATGCCCGACTGGTGGTATACTGAATGTGTGGGACCAGTGCTAACAAATGCCTCAACGCACTGTTAGGTTGGTGACAGCCTCGTCTGGGGATGGTGGATTATTAGGGGACCAAGCCATTTTAAACAATCCTAGCGGCCAATATCAAGACAAACAACAATCATTGATTCGGAAAATCTGTGAGTTTCTATTATTGACGCATGCGCCATGGAGATATTTAGCTGGTCAGGACATGTGTATCAGCGCAGGTCAGATTATATGCCGTTACAGGTGACGAGACAGCATGGTTGGCGTAGTCTGCATGCTCATCTCCGATCTCATTTATGATTATGACAAAGGGCATGGAGTAAAAACACAGCGTAAAGAAATGTGGTTATATACCGAATAAGTATTATCAAATAAGGATGTTAAGTATATATATTCTAAAACCTTGCATACTTATGAAAAAGGTCGATCGTCAGTAATTTAAGCCACTATCAAACATTATTGCCAAGATATTATAAGATGCATTAATAAATGCAGGAGATAAAAAGTGTCACGATAATGAACACCTTTGTTTATGATATGTATAATGCATATCATTAAAGTTGCCGAGTCATGAAAAAAATAGTAATTAAAATACTAAATAAGAAGATAGGATAATAAAAGAATGATACAACAAAAAAAGGATTTAATAAACAACATTTTTAGGGTACAATTTCTTTAGGGTGGACAGAATAATATAATACTATTAGATATAGGTCACATGACTACACCCCTGCTCTGAGTGTGTTCATATTGGATGTATTGGCCTAACTAAACACCTGTAGCCATATCTTAAGGTGTTGGTAGGCCCCCCCAGTAAACAATAAGATTAAGGGGGTTTGCTGGATGATAGACTTTGTTTCATATATACGCTGTGGAGAGGGTCTCTAAAAATACAAAATAATGTATACTTAACTTGCCCCTGGCTTGTTGGTTTGGAATTGCCCAGGAGTATGCAGCCTTGTCTACATGCACTGAAATCATGCAGTAGTAAGGACAACGTGCGTTAGCCGGCAAATTTTTATTTTTAGAGACCCTCACGCTGTAATTGCATAATTCAGAAAACCCCTAAATGGTTCACCACAGCTCCCAATAGAGTTAATGGTGCCCCAATTTCACCTTGTTAATGGTGCCCCCAACAGTAGCCACATACTACCACCGCCACTTTATTAGACACCATGCTAGTAAGCGGTTGGACCCCTTTTGCCTTCAAGACATGCCTCAATTCTTCTTGGCATAGATTCAACAGGTGGCTGGAAGCATTCCTCAGAGATTTTGGTCATCCCATATTGAAATGAGGCATCCACAAGTTGGCCGTCAGATTTGTCGGCTGCACATCCTGATGCGAATCTCCCGTTCCCCACCAACACCACAATCTGTCTATTGGATGAGCTCTGGGCGTGGAGGCGCATTTAGTACCAGTGCACTCTAGTACGTGTTCAGACCACCGGTTCCTGCAGATGATCCCAGCTTTCTGACCGGGCGCATTATCCTGCGAAGTCGCCCCAAATGTTGGGATTAGCATTTGACGGTCCCAGCCAAGGTTCACGGTCTTCACGTTTTTCTTTATTGGCTCTATAGGCTGACAAATCCACTCACGTAGACGTATCGCCCTCACGCGTTTAGCCGTTCGCTGTCCTTACATCTGGCTACACAATCACAATCCACATATAAGGACACCCCACCTATCCGAACCCTAGCACCCTCAGCAACATCGGTTGCGTTCCTCCTTCGTATGTCACAGCCGGTTGTTCAGAAATCACATTACCGCTACATGACCAGTTACTCATTTGTCAAGCATGCAGACAACATCATACCAGTATAGTAACTCATTCCAAATCCCATGACCAGATATATTATCAAAATATATACGTTGAGTAACTGAAGTCCATTGCGCATCGTATGGGCGGCTGCTCGAAAATCCCGGACCGAGTTCTGGGTCAATGCCGATCACATGTTATGAGCTCACATGTTGAAGGTTGGAGCCGTTGCTCAAGAACGTGCCAGCTGAATCTTTTTGGCGGGCTTTGCAAGCATCCCCCATGGCCGTGCATGTGTGTGAGCTCATTGCAGCTCTCGAGGCCGAGTTCCCACAGCTTGACAGATGACCGGTCATGTGGAAGAGCCAAGTAGACGCCGTACGTGCCACATGCAGGCTAAGTGGAGTTCCCTTCAGGTCACATCGGCGGTGCAAGCGGATCCATCGATCCAGTATGAAGTGAGATCCCGGTTCGACTAAAGGGATCCCGTGGTCACAGTAAAGCGTCCCGATGGTAAGGTTCCATAAAATTCTAGGGATGAACCATATTAAGATTAAAAAAACATTCCAGTTGCAATTAAAATAGCTCCTGGTAAGGTGGGTTAATTGATAGAGAACAGCAAAATAAATCAAAAGTAACGGCGATCCTTAAAGTGAACAGCAAGATCAGTAATCGTGGTGGGTGCTCTAAACCCTGTGTGGCCTCACGATATGTCACCACGATTTAAGGGTTATTAATAATGATACCATTATCTTTTTTAATGATGTAGATAACAAGGGAACAGTTGCAAGTTGAAAACATCAAAAATGCCTCCTATTGGTGGCGTTTCTGGATACCACCCCTGATTTAATTTATTCACTTTTCAATGGCATAGTGCTAAGTGTTTTGTGTCTCCATGGTGGACTCTAATAAGTGCAAGATTGCATCCCAGATAGTCCGACTTTTTGGGTTTGTGAGTCATGAGGTGTTCGTTAAACTCGTCTTGAGTACGGGGTTTGGAGAAGGTACATCAAAATATCAGAGGTGGCGATATTACACCAGCCCTCCTGCGTCTCGAGGCCAAATGGATATTTGAGTTGACCTCTTTGGCTCCACAAGGGATTAATGAGGACCTGCTCTTTTCTGGTTTTTACCAGAAATAATTGATGCAACACCTAGACAATATTATATAGTCAAACAAGGAAAGGATCAGGTATGTCACATTTTATATATGAGTTCTCCATTTTCATTCATCCATTTTCTCTCTTTCACAGCTATATCTCCCTTTTTTTGCTATCTTTTCCTCACTCACTTCCTATTTCATTTTCTCTTTTGTTTTCACACTTTTACACACCTCATTGGTCATCATACTGGCTTTTCTGATTTTTCTTGACCCTTACTGGCTCATTTCACACATTTTAGCACACTACACATTCTGATATTGCACTTTCCATGCACATACACAGGCCTTTCACCTTCACCTTTTCTTTTACTTTTTCTTTCATTCACACTTTTTCCATATTTTTTATCTGGTCATTTTCCTCACTCTCTTGCTTTTCTCAGCTTTTCCTTTTCTTTCTTCACTTCACCACTAGTCTTGGTCATTATACCTCTTACCACTCATTTTTGCACTTGCCTCTCCCCACATGCATCTTTGTCACCCAATATTTAGTCACGCCATCCAATTTTTCAGATTTTTTATATTTTTTGCATTTTTCACATTTATTTGTATTCTGTATACATACATATATTTTCATTTTTTCATTTACATATTTTGAATATACATCTTTCATTCATACTTCTTCTTTACAATCATCTTTTTAGTAGATGTGACTATTTGGTCCTTTCATTACATTCTTCTTTTTCTCGCAGTAATTCAATGTTGTCGTTTACCGGTCTTGTGCTGCTACTTGTGTCCCTCAACCCTCTGGACTCACCAGTGTCCCGTGTCCTTACTGTTTATTCCTGGACTCGCTCCTTGACCATGTAGTCCCTGCGACCCACGAGAGGAGGAAATAGTTTGAGATGGATTGTATATACTTATATAGTTTTTATCGATTTTTGTAAATTCTATACATATATTGGATTATTTGCTCTACTATTGTGTTTATTCTATATCTGTTGGGGTTGTTCTTTTGGTGGTGCGAGTGTCTGGTGTGTGCACATGGGCCCATGTATATGTATGTGTAGTATTGTATGTGGGTGTGCATGATCAAGCATTGTCACTTTACTCATTTATTTATTTATTTACTTATGTATTATGTTTTCACTTATTCATGAAATTTGAGGGCGCTTGTCCCATTTTGATATATGATGTATTATTATTCTTCAAGAACCTATACATAATAATTTTTTACTTGAATATTGATACTGTGTATTATTGTTCACATGCACTCATTTATTGGTTGTCATACCGGTCACTTTCCCTCTTCTATACTCACCTTAAGTAACGTGGACACTCACATCACTTTCGCGTCAATCACGGACATTGGGACTACATTTATATGGAGGTGCGCATGCGCGGTCCCCGATCAGACGATAGCGGAAGTGACTTCACTTCCCCCCGATGCCGCATGGGCGCCGCCATGATGCCCAGTGCACACACCGGCACCACGTTAATGACACACTCCCCAGCAGGTATTTATACTAGGGCAGTACATCAGCCGGGCACCCCTGAGGAAGCCACTACTTGCGGCGATACACGTGGGGCTTGTGTTAGGACCCCTCTCTTTGCACACTGCAGACTGTACGGTAATATCTTTTCCTTATTTAGCAGGCACTTTACATTGTGTTCCATCTTCTCAGCAGGTGCTCAGCTCACACCTATTTTAGGGTTATTCATTCATAACTTACGAGCATTTCTCTTTCCCTGCATGGTCACGTATATATTATCTGCTGTTTACTGGTATTTAGTCTTATCTGTGTAGTGTTGCATTTGGGGGTTCTACCACCAGGGGCACTGGCTTTTATCAGGTGCCAGGTACCTGCTGCGACTATCGCATATGGGGGCATATATTTGCTTCCCCCTTTTTAATTGTTTTTATTTTTGTCCATTTGATGTTCCTGATTTGTATGTATATATAATTTTTTTCTATAAATAAAATTGTATTCTTTTTGCTACTTGACACGTGTTTTCTTGGGTATACTTTCATGAGTGTTCTTATGTGTGTAGCACGATTGTGATTTCTGGACTCCTCAGGATTCCATTTCTTCGGTTATAAATTTTGTAATCTGTCATTGTATTCTAATCCCACCATTCCCTTAATAATCTTGGTTGCTCTCCTCTGCACCCGTTCCAGCTCTACTATGTCCTTTTTATACATTGGTGCCCAAAACTGTACACAATATTCCATGTGTGATTTGTATAAGGGCAATACTATGTCTTTATCATGAGAATCTATTCCTCTCTTGATACATCCCATAATTTTATTTGCTTTAGCAGCAGCCACCTGGCACTAATCACTAAAATTAAGTTTACCATCTACCAATACCCCTAAGTCCTTTTCAGCTCCAGTTTTACAAAGTAATTGACTGTTTATAACATAATTATACGTTTTGTTTCCACGACCCAAGTGCATAACTTTACATTTATCTACATTAAACCTCATCAACCATATCTCTCCCCACTCCTCAAGCTTCAACAGATCCCTCTGCAATGCTAAACTATTGACCTCAGTATTTATTACTTAGTATCATCTGCAAATATTAAAACTTGACTGTGTAAACCCACTACAAGGTCATTAATAAAAATTTTAAAAAGAAGTGGCCCCAATACTGACCCCTGTGGCACTCCACTGGTAATGTCAACCCTGTCCTCTCACATAGTAGCCAAGTCACTGTGCTCCTCCATTGTACCCAAGTCACAGCCCCTCCCATAGTAGCCAAGTCAAAGCCCCCCTATAGTAGCCAAGACAGTGTACCCCATATATAAGCCAAATAACAGCCCCTCCCCAGTTTAATATAATCACCCCTCCATCTTCAAATCATAAAAAAATGTAAAAAATACCTTGTTCCTTCCCTTCGTGCCATCCTCCACCGGAACATGAATGAGCTGCAGTAGCGGGAACTCCCACATTGGGACAGCTCCAGCCATAGGCCATACACAGCCCCTTGACATTACCTCCACACCCTCTTGGCATAAGGGAGGTGCAGCAGATGGTGAAGTGGGCCAGCGCAGGGCATTACCTAGCCCATGTGACTGGTCACCTTGAACGTTTGCATCATTTTTTCACAAAACTATGCCAGCTAGTGGTTGGTGTAGTTTTGGTCAAATACATCAGGATGCCTAAGCCCTTGATGTATCCAGTGGTGCCAGTAGGGCGAAGGATTCCACCATGTGCCAGTATATGATAAATTTTCCCACAGTTCTCCATATCGCCCTTCAAGACATAAAGTGTTTCCTCTTTTCTGTTCTGCTGCTGTTTTCTGCTTCAATAATAAGATGAGGCCTTTTAAAAATTATTATAATCTATGTAATTCACACAAAAGACAAGACAAAAGCCCAAATGAAAATATTACCATTTATTACTTTAAGTACTTGTTTTGATTTACTGGTTGTTGTTAAGTGTTACAAGGAATTTTCTGTAGACAATATTTAGGCATGTTTAGGGAGCTACATCTTACAGGGAAACCAAATCACCTGTAGGCTCCATAGAGGACTCTAGATTGTCGCAGGCTCCCACGTGCCTCCCGGTGCCCACGGGCGCAGTGCTTGCGCTGCTTACCCGTCCCCTCTCCGGATTCCTGTCCTTGGCCCGTGCGCAAGTACCCGTCTTCTAGGGCGCGTGCGGATTCAGGAAATTTAAAGGGCCAGCGCACTGCTAATTGGTGCTGGCCATTTCCCAGCAGGATATTTAGATCTGCTTCTACCATCAAACCCTGCCAGATCCTTGTGCGTTGTGCCTTAGAGAAAGCTTTGTCTGATGCCCTGCGCTACTATTGTGATTTCCTGTTGTGACCCTGGTTCCATAACTGATGCTCCTCCGCTGCCTGCCATGACCTATTTCTACGTCCCCAACTCTGATATTGTGGTACCCTGTCCCTGACTACGAGATTGCTTGCCGTTCCTACCGGACAAGTCACGCCTGTGGAACGACCTGATGGTACCACGCCGCAGCAAGACCATCCTGCTTTGCGGCGGGCTCTTGTGAAGACCGGGTCCCACTTAGACTCTAGTCCCAGGTGTTGGCTTGTATCATCATTCGCGGTGGTTAAGAGGATCCACTACCTTCCATTCTTGACAGTAAGATCCGGCCATGGGTCCCACCGAGGTTCCGCCACTTATTCGGTCTGATCTTACCACCTTCGTGGTCCAGCATTCCCGGCATATTGTCGTGCAAGGTGTACAGCTAGGACTAGTCACTGCCACGTTGCAGCAATTGATGGTAACTCAGCCACAGCATCAAGTTCCTGTGGCTCCTCCTGCAGCCCCTCCTGCTGCTCCATTTAGCCTGCCTACCACTGAACCTAGTCTATGGCTATCTATGCCCGATAAGTATGATGGGGACCCAAAGCTATGCAGGGGCTTTATTACCCAGTGCTCCCTGCACATTGAACTCATGCCTTCTCAATTTGTCAAAGAGCGATCCAAGTTGGCATTTATCCTCAGCCTCCTCTCCGGGTAGGCTCTTTGGGACAGAGACGATCTGGTCATGGCTACTCACGCGGCATTGAATTCTACTTCAACTTGGAGAAGGCCACTTTAGCAGCAGGAGACCAGGCACGTGGATTGGCGCCCTTCTTGGCGAGTGCCACAATGGGAGACACCAGAGTGGAGAATTGCCGAATAAACTGCCGGTAATAGTTTGCAAAAGCCAGGAACCTCTGTCCATCTGGAGGCCTCTGATGGAAATTATGTAACCGTGGAATGGAAGGCTGTGCTGGTGAAACTGGCATTTTTCTAGCTTGGCATAGAGGTGATTGGCACGAAATCGACCAAGAACTTGTCGTACATATGCCTGATGGAACTCAAGGTCTGGTAGTACACTAAGATGTGATCTAGGTAGACCACAACACACGTATAGAGAAGGTCCCGAAAAATGTCGTTCACAAACTCCTGAAAGACAGCAGGAGCATTACACAGTCCAAAGGGCATTACTAAATATTCAAAGTGCCCGTCACAGGCATTAAATGCTGTCTTCCACTCGTCACCTTTGTGGATCTGAATGAGATTGTAAGCACCACGGAGATCCAGCTTAGAGAATACCCTGGAGCCGCAGGTGATCAAAGAGTTCGGTAATCAATGGCAGGGATTAGCAGTTTGTAACTGTGATCTTGTTCAGATTGCGATAGTCTATGCAGGGACGTAAGGAGCTGTCCTTCTTGGTGACAAAAAATAAAAACCCTGCGCCAGCTGGAGAGGAGGACTTGAATATGAAACCCCTTTGCAGATTCTCCTTGATGTACTCGGACATGTCAGCCGTCTTGGGTACAGAAAGAGGATACACACGACCTCTGGGAAGGGTGGCATCCAGAAGACAATCATAGGGGTGATGTGGTGGCAAAGTCTCTGCTTGTTTCTTAGAAAAAACATCTGCAAAGTCCTGGTAACAAGCTGGCAGACCCTCCAGAGACTTGGAAGACACAGAAGAGGTCAGTACCAGAAGAGAAGCCACCATGCATCGAGATTGGCATTCAGGGCTCCAAGGCAGGATCTCACCAGTCTTCCAATTGAGGACCAGAGCATGGAGTTGAAGCCAAGGAAGACCCAGAAGAAGAGCCAATGTGGAGCAAGGCAGGACATAGAAGGCCAGTCTTTCTTGGTGTAGAACCACAATGTTCCATGTGGAACCAGAAATGCTGAGACTTGCACGGGAGTGCCGGTACTGACACTGAGGAGCACTGGAACAGTCAGGCATGGAGAAGCTGAATTCACCTAGGACGCTTCTCCCAGAAGCCCTAGGTGCTTGCGTTTCTTGGACGTTGAGGATGGACTGGACAAGTCCCGATGAGGTGCTTGGAACTGGCACAGTACAGACAGAGGTTTTCTTGACCTCTGGAACGTTCCTCAGGCATGAGTCGGGCTCTGTTAACCTGCATAGGCTCTACTGCAGACTGTGCAACTGGAGGCTGGAGCAGCTTTTGGAAGACCGGAGCCAACCGAGGTAGACGTGGAAGCCGGACTAGAGGTCGCAACTTTTCAGCTTGTTCCAAGAACCGCACGTCTATCCAAGTGGCCAGGGAGATAAGACCTGTAGCCGGCAGATCACGGGAAGCCAATGCATCTTTGACCCAAGAGGACAGTCACTTTTTAAAGGTCGCAGATAAGGCCAGGTAGTTCCAAGAGAGTTCAGACGCCAAGGTGCGGAACTTGACAGCGTATTCACTCCCAGATGTGTCTCCTTGGCGTGGGTTCAGTAGCGCTGTTTCTGTTGAGGAGGCTCATGCAGGTTTCTCAACCACGGACCTGAACTCAGCCAGGAAAGTAGTATGGATGGCCTTAATTGGATCATTCCTGTCCCACAGAGGAGTAGCCCAGGCCAGGGTCTTCCCAGAGAGGAGGCTGATGATGAATGTCACTTTGGAGCGCTCGGTGACAAACTGAGATGGCATAAACTCTATATCGGATCACCATTATATTTATCAGGCATAGATAGTCTTAGCCTAGGCTCTGGTGCTGGTGGACAAGCCGGGATGACGGGAGAAGTCGCAGGGGTAGACACTGGAACTGCCGCAGGAGTAGTCACAGGAGCCTGATGCTGAGGCTGAGAGTCAAGCAGTCACTGAAGGGCAGAAGCAACTTGGCCTAGAAGTTCTCCTTTGGCAGCAATCTGCTGAGACTGCCGGGCGAAAACACCGGAAAGTTCAGCCAATATCTGACGTGGCTCCTTGGTGGGGTCCATCTTACTGTCAGGCTTCAGAGTCTGTGGACCCTCTGGACCACCGCGGGAGATGGTACTAGCTGACACCTGGGTCCGGAGTCTAAGTGGCACCTGGTCTTCACTAGAGCCCGCCACAAAGCGGGATGTGCTTGCTGTGGCAGGGTACCACCAGGTTGTTCCACGCGTGTGACTAGCCCGCGGTGGCATCCAATGTAGCAGTGCAGGAGACAGTCTGTACCCGGGTTGACAGCAGGAGAACAGCACAGGAAGGCACACTAGGAGTTACGTCAGGAACACAGGAGCTGGCACACGGATCAGGAACACAGGAACGGACTGGCACACGAATCAGGAACACAGGAACGGACTGGTACACGGATCAGGAAGACAGAAGCGGACTGTCACACGGATCAGGAACACAGGAACGGACTGTCACACGGATCAGGAACACAGGAACGGACTGGCACATGGATCAGGAACACAGGAACAGGACCATGGGAACACAGGAGGAGGAACTGGAACACAGGGAACGCTTAGATACACAGGAACGCTTAAATTAAATGCAGACCCGGGAGTGGCTAGCGCCAATCACCTGTGTCGGAAACCTGGAGAGGTAAGTCCACAGGAGTGGGACGGCACTATGGAGAGGGGCACGGGTTATCCGTGATATGGATCGCGGGGGTGCCCGTGACACTACCATTTAAGAAATTGTGCAACCAATTTCATTTTATTCCATATTTTACAGGTGGGAAAAATTTGCACTCATTGTGTGAGTGAATTATTTTGGATTTAAATATATCAGACATTTTTGGACACAGAAATACCAAGTATGTTAAGCAATAGTTTTTTTTTTTAATACCGTATGTATTATATGGACAGGGGAGCAATTTGCTGGTAGTAGTAGCAAAGACTGTGGGTGTTTAGGCTTCTTTCCACTGTGTGTAAAGAGCTGAGCTCTGGGTTGAGGGGGTAAAACAAGCTGCACGGTTAGAGTGGTGATGTTACCTGTGGGCCTTGTAGGAAGGCTGGACCTGAAAGAGGTGAGTCGACTTTGTTTTAGAAAGATTGTGAGCCCCATGGTGAAGGGACCAATTTGGCATGCTTTGTGCAGCGCTGCGTAATCTGCAGGCGCTATATAAATAAAGAATTATTATTAATTATTATTTAAACCCCATCCACTCCAAAACCATGTTAGAGGTAGTTGGAGAAAGAAAAACATTGCTGAGTAAAAAAAAACAGTAGTTCACAACAGAAGCAGGGCCTAGGGCTGTCAAAACATGCTGGGGATTGTAGTTTCAAAAACAACTGGGCATTCACAGCTTGGAGATATTTCCCTATAACCATGCCCCTAGCACTCACAATAGATAAGTCAATCAATACACAGAGTCTTGGTAAAAACCTTCACATTTCTACAAGGCACAGAATTTGCTAATGACATAATTGCCGTCGATTCCAGCAGCCACAGATTTGTATTCATAGGAAAATCTCCCCACAAGGGTCATTCTAATCGCGATAGCTGCATTCATAATTAGTTCCGGCGGCGGAGGAAATAGCGTCCGCTCCGGAACACAGTCTTCGCCCCCGCGCCGGCACTCCGCAAAGGAGTTCAGCCGGAACAGTCTGGGAGAAGTAATAATGAGTTCTGGTGGCGGAGCAACATAGTGCTGGCGCAGGAAATCGGTCATCGCGGCCGCGCCGGCACTCCGCGCCAGAACTAAGGGGAAATGCCTATTACAGTGGTTGCCCCCTGACACAGCGGACGCCTGACCAGCGGCACCGGGGCCCACCGGAGGATTCTCTGGTCCTCCGGTGGGCCAGTCCGACGCTGGTAGCAGTGCAGGAGACAGTCTGTACCTGGGTTGACAGCAGGAGAACAGCACAGGAAGGCACACTAGGAGTTACGTCAGGAACACAGGAGCTGGCACACGGATCAGGAACACAGAAGCGGACTGTCACACGGATCAGGAACACAGGAACGGACTGTCACATGGATCAGGAACACAGGAACAGGACCATGGGAACACAGGAGGAGGAACTGGAACACAGGGTACACTTGGATACACAGGAACGCTTAAATTAAATGCAGACCCGGGAGTGGCCAGTGCCAATCACCTGTGGCGGAAACCTGGAGAGGTAAGTCCACAGGAGTGGGACGGCACTATGGAGAGGGGCACGGGTCACTACCATTTAAGAAATTGTGGAACCAATTTCATTTTATTCCATATTTTACAGGTGGGAAAAAATTGCACTCATTGGGGGTCATTTACTAAGGGCCCGATTCGCGTTTTCCCGACGTGTTACCCGAATATTTCCGATTTGCGCCGATTGTACCTGAATTGCCCTGGGATTTTGGCGCACGCAATCGGATTGTGGCGCATCGGCGCTGGCATGCGCGCGACGGGAATCGTGGCCGAACGAAAACCCGACGGATTCGGAAAAACCGCCGCATTTAAGAATGGAAAATGTGTTGCTCGGGACGCGCTTACCTTCACTCAGCCCGAGCCGGTGAACTCCAGCGCGTTCAGATGCTTTTCAGCGCAGCAGCACCACCTGGTGGACGGCGGAAGAGCTACCTTATTAAATCCCGGCCGGACCTGAATCCAGCGCAGAGAACGCGCCGCTGGATCGCGAATGGACCGGGTAAGTAAATCTGCCCCATTGTGTGAGTGAATTATTTTGGATTTAAATATATCAGACATTTTTGGACACAGAAATACCAAGTATGTTAAGCAATAGTTTTTTTTTAATACCGTGTGTATTATATGGACAGGGGAGCAATTTGCTGGTAGTAGTAGCAAAGACTGTGGGTGTTTAGGCTTCTTTCCACTGTGTGTAAAGAGCTGAGCTCCGGGTTGAGAGGGTAAAACAAGCTGCACGGTTAGAGTGGTGATGTTACCTGTGGGATGGCTGGGCTTTGTAGGAAGGCTGGACCTGAAAGAGGTGAGTCGACTTTGTTTTAGAAAGATTGTGAGCCCCATGGTGAAGGGACCAATTTGGCATGCTTTGTGCAGCGCTGCGTAATCTGTAGGCGCTATATAAATAAAGAATTATTATTAATTATTATTAAAACCCCATCCACTCCAAAACCATGTTAGAGGTAGTTGGAGAAAGAAAAACATTGCTGAGTAAAAAAAAAACAGTAGTTCACTTCAACAGAAGCAGGGCCTAGGGCTGTCAAAACATGCTGGGGATTTTAGTTTCAAAAACAACTGGGCATTCACAGCTTGGAGATATTTCCCTATAACCATGCCCCTAGCACTCACAATAGATAAGTCAATCAATACACAGAGTCTTGGTAAAAACCTTCACATTTCTACAAGGCACAGAATTTGCTAATGACATAATTGCCGTCGATTCCAGCAGCCACAGATTTGTATTCATAGGAAAATCTCCCCACAAGGGTCATTCTAATTAGAACATATCTCCACATTTTACTCTAACATCTTGCCACAATCAGAATTCTTTTGATTAAAACACTGGGAGACAGGACAGCGACTCTGAGCTCAGACTGGAAGGTACTGTTTGCATGACAGGAATAAAAACTATCCCATTTACTCATTGCTGCACCTCTCATGCAAAACCAGCAGATTAAATTAAATGAGGTAGTTCTGAGAGCTGAATTGTGTTCACGTTACTTCAAAAGCTGGGAGCAGATGTGATCTGTATTATGTCAAAAGCTTTTGCATTCAAAGCTGCATGGTACAGAGAACTGAAGCAGGGCCTTTGACAACTGCCTTATCTTCTATGGGGCAGATTTATCAAGCTGTCTGAAAGTCAGAATATTTCTAGTTTCCCATGGCAACAAATCACAGCTCCCCTTTAAAATATTCATGAGCACTGGTAAAATGAAAACTGAGCTGTGATTGGTTGCCATGGGCAATTAGAAATATTCTGACTTTCAGACAGCTTGATAAATATGCCCCTATATGTTTAATTGTGCTGCTGCAGTACATGGTAGCCCTGTCACTCTCTGTACAGGAGGTCCCCGACTTTAAGGGGTATTCCAGGAATCAGCATAATTCATATACAAAAGGGTCCTTAAAATATAAGATAATATGTAATTAGTCTCCTTAGCAGAAAAATGCTGTTGACATACACTTTAATGAAGAATTAAAATGCTACTGACCCTTCAATCAGTGCGTTGATTTTCTCCACGCGGAGCAGACACAGGACAGAAGATGGACGCTGGTCACATGTCCACATCACATGCCATGCTCATGCCTGGGCAGGAAATGTGCTCATCCCTATTTAGGCTGTAGTTGGTTGGTTGCAGTGTACCCAGTATGTGAGGCAATGTGCAGTGACAGGTAACAGAGCAAGAAAGTCGTTAGATCATAGATCATTACTGGGATCAGAGCATAAGAGAGAGGTGCTGCTACTGAGAACTGAGAGATCATGGGACTTGTACTTTCCAGTGGCGGCCATCTTGGGGATAACTCTGCCTACTTTAGAAATCCCATAACATTTTATATCATAAAATCAAACTATTTAAGCTGCATTTTGTGACTAATGATATTGAGTTTTGTTATATTCAGTTTTTATAGCATTATCGGTTTTTATTTTTTTAAGACATTCTTATTCCCGCAATACCCCTTTAAGGACAACTGACAACCCTTAGTTACAGATGGACCTGTCTGCCCGCTGTGACTTCTGGTGAAGCTCTCTGGGTGCTTTACTTTAGTCCCAGCTGTAAGGTGTCTGTAATGAAGCTTTATTGATAATTCTTGTTCCCATTACAGTACAAAGTTTTAAAAATCCAATTGTAACAGGGACAAAAGATTTTTTGTCTAGACATACAATTATAAAATATACCTGTTACCGACTTACATACAAATTCAACTTAAGTATAAACCTAATGGTGTCACATGTAGCATTTTAACCAGCACCTGGTGTCTTGTACTGTCTAAATGCAAGACACTGGTGGTTACCGATTGCATATGTTTCCATAGAAACGCATATACAATGGGACTGTACCACATCCCCGTGCACTTAGATTCCGTTTATAAACAGAATCAAAGTGCTATGTGTGACAGCACCCTAAAGAACCTATCATTTATGTGACCCGGGGACTATGTGTACTAGTTTGTTCTAACTTAGAACTACCACCATAGAGTTTCCAAGAAACCAGTATCTAAGATGCGGTAAAGCAAACTGGCACCTGGTGTAGCCAGGGTTTTTTTTTATCACATACATCCTACCTGTCTCCTACCTGGTTTCCCTAGTTAAAATACTGTGAAATACTTACTTGGGGCCCCTGAAAAACAAAACTGGCAGAAAAACATCATAATAGTGTGCCAGTTTTAAAAATGTGCCACATTTTGTTCACATTGCATCCACATCAAATTACCATTGCATTTTCTTATATGCAATGTAGCTGCAATTTGAACACAGTGTGAAGACAATGTTAAAGGGGTTATCCGGGTTTTAAAAATGTACTTACCTCCTCCGGCGCCGCCGATGTCCCGTGCCGCGGTCCCTTCGATCCGTGCACCTGTTTGTTTACAGGGGCAGGGAAGCCGCTTCCAGACCGCGGTGTGGCTGGATCCTCCCATCCGTCCTTACCTCTCAGCGTTGTAAGCTCCCTGTGCGTCCTTGTAATAAAACCGGCGCACAGAGAAGACCGGCCGCGGCGGGGGACATCGGCTACGCCGGACGAGGTGAGTACATGTTTATTATGTTTAAATAGCCCGCCCCAGCACTGCCCTCAGTAATTTTTAAAACCTGGATAACCCCTTTAATACAATGCAAATGCAACATGTGTACGCATTATGGCTCAACATGGGAAAGAGGGGAGCCATTAGAAGTAGTTGGAGTAAGTGGGTAATAGTTCTCACTCTTCTCCTGGAAATTGTGAGGAATAACCATGATGGCCATATTGGCTTAGATCGGCCAGGAGTGTGTTTACATTGCATTTGCAAAAGCAAATGTCAAAAGTAATGTAATTAGGCAAATCTCCTTAGCTGTTGAAATGTGTTTCAAAATGCAGTTAAAATGCAACTAAAACGCAATGTGATCGGACTTCCCATAACTGATTTCCAGGCACGGAAATGAATCATTTAGGGAGAAGAGCAATGCTTTGTAAATGGCAGGTTTTTAAATGGCAGGTTCTCTTTAAAGGGTACCTGTCACACCATTAGCACAGATACAGCCAGTGACAGGTTCCTAAAGAGCCCTATTAACTAACTAACACCCTTCTTTTAGTTAAAAATTGATTCCCTAACATCCAAATAAATCATCTTTAATCTTATATCACCTGGCATCAGAGCAGTGTGTCCTGCTTAGCTGGCTCCTCCCATCTACTCCTCCCCAAACCCTATGCCTCCTTACTATTTAGCATTTCATGTCATGTGACCAGTGTGACATCATTCTGGGTCCTTTAACCTTTTAACAATAGCAAACAGTACCTCATGCATGTATCTGACCACATTGAAGTCACAGCAGCCTCCAAGGACTTCTACCACTCTCTATCCTCCATCGAGGCTGCTGTGATTTCATGTAATCACATACATGGTGTAGAGTTTGCTATTGTAAGAAGGCTAAAAGGACCTGCGATGTCGTCACTGGACACATGACATGAATGTAACACAAGGCACTGTGTAAAAAAATTACCCAATATTTCCTATAAGTAAATAGAGGTTTATATGTCTTGTGAGGCACTAAAGAGGTTAACTGTGGATGGGAGAAAGGTTTCCCCTGGGTATTCTTACTAAGCAAGGCCTTAATGTGGAGGTTATGTTTGTCCAGCTGCAAACATTGTAAATTCGGGAAGTACGGCTTGAACAAGTTATTTGTTGGAGCAGTTGTTTAGAGCTCTCCTGGGCCGAATTATATGGAATGGATTCGCAGGCTGGTAGTGGGACGGTCTATTCCACCGCCCTATTAGGCTATGCCATGTTTTGTGTTGCTCAGCACCTTGGACACAGGTGGTGGTAGCAGCCTAATCAGGCTGCATGAAGCTGCTGAACAGAGCTGACAGAGTTGTCTCTGAAAGGAGGCTGACAGAGTGCCCGGACTTCCATGCCTGGAACAGCGATGTCCTTCCAAGGTGACTTTATGTTTTAGTGGTGAGTTAGAGGAACTCTTTGTATAGCAAGCTTTGTATTGTTTACTACCTTGAATAAGGCAAGACCTATTTTGGACTGTAATTTGGAGTCACTATCTTGAAATGCATTACAAAACCTCCGCTACCTCAGTCTCTACTGGGCCAAATCTCCCACAGCCTGTAGTTGAATATTAGCAGACAATCTCTAAGTATGAGGAGGCAGAGCCACTATTTGAAGAGACACAGAGCTGTCAGTCAGAATAATGGGGCGTGGTTCACTGGCAGCCTGGGAGAGGAGAAGAGTCAGAACCAGAAGACATGATTCAGAAAATCTAATTTGCATATCAGAAAAAAGCGTATCAGCAGGAAATGTTGGTCATGGTGGTAACATTTTGGTGACAGGTCTTCTTTAAGCACTGAATCTCTCCATTGTACTTTCTCTCTGTGGGATCCACTCCTGCTCATTTACAACATTTTGCATAATACTTTAGATTTATCAGTGCTTTTACATCAGTGTCTTGCATAGATGCACTGAAGAAATCAGTGCCTACTACAGATAGGCTATTGGAGCAAGCACTGTGACTACTGGGGACAGGATCTGTGATTACTGGTTACTGGGAGCAGGTTCTGTGTTTATTGGGGGCATCACTGTGACTACTGCCTATTAGAGCAGGCTCATCACTACTGCAGGACGGCACTATGACTTCTGGGGCAGGCACTGGAACTACTGGCTACTGGGGGCAAGCACTGTGGCTACTCAGGGAAGGCACTGGGACTACTGGGTCCTGTCAATGGCTTTGACCATTGGTTACTGTGTGGGGGCAAAGTGACTATTACCTTCTGTGTGGGGGCATTGTTGGGTACCATTTTCAGGCACTATGACTAGATGAGCTACTGCCAGGGTAGCCTTTGGCTATATTGGTTACTGTGTGGGGGCACCATTACTATATCATTGACCCTGGGGGGAATCTTACTATATTGGTTACTTTGGGGACATAATAGTGATTTCTAGGGGAACAAAAGAACAGCAGTAAAGATTAACTGTAAAGGGTTTTTTTCCACAAATCAATAGTTCTTGGGATGTAAAACTACTTTGCCTATTATCTTTGTTGCCTATATCCAGTAGTTTCTTTGTTATAGCACTCAGATTATCTGCTGTATTTAACTTGGTTCTGGTGTTCTACCTTCAGGATCTTTGCAGTAAATAAAACATTTTTGCATTTATGGTTTGGTAAAGGGGCTATATGACATTGGCTTGGTTTTTCACATCTGTAGTTCAGTGATTTCCATGGGTGTCTCAAAAAAGCCATTGATTTCTATGGGTGTATTCACATTGGCTTGCATTTTCACTGATCTGTTATCTATGGAAAAAATTATGAAATCAGTCCTATTTTTTTAGTTCACTGATGCAAATTACGGAAGGAAATAGAAGGCTATGGATCTGCAAAAAAAAACATGAAACCATTTTTTTTCACTGATTAGGATGAAAAAGCAGCAGCAATGTTAAACCTTCAGTATTTTTTGCGGACAAGGAGACAAAATGGATGCATAATGGAGACAAAAGGGTAGAAAAAAGAAACACAAGTGATACAAAACACAGCGGATACACAACTGAAGCTGAGCACCGATGCTAATGTGAAGCCACCCTTACTCTACCTCCTCATACTCCATGTTGTCTTATGAAGGCAGTTGAATGTATGATAGGCCCACAGAGTGACTTAGTACATTTAGGTTTGCTTTCCTCTCTTGTTTACCTCAGTCAGACCTTGGCATCCTAGATTAAATTACTTTTCTGCATTCTTTTTGTACTAACACATGGCTCCATGACCTTTTCCTGTAGATTTCTCTGTACACATTTGTGATGTGTGTCCTTTGCAGGATAACAAATAGAAACATGTTCAATTAGAGTTGCATAGATTCCTTTTTATTAATGTTTTTACAGGATTCGGTGACTGGTTAAGAAGAATGCATTGCATCGCTTTGAGATTTATTACTGTACAGGTTCATTTAATACATTGTGAATAGCTTGATTTGTAATTTTGTTATATACTTAAAGGAAACCTGTCATCAGGATCACATATTTTCATCTAATTACAGGTTTCCATAGCCTTTTTAATATTATTCAAATCTGCTTTTTTAATTAACATTTATGGTTCCACTCACTTTTAAAGGAAATCCACCATAAAAAAAATACAGCATGACAAACCAGGGGCACTTACTCATAGATCCAGGCACTGTGACTCTGGTAATCTTCTTATATCTGTTATCCATGGCCTCCTACTTTCAACTTGACTTTACAGGCTGTTACACTGTCTCATCCTTTCCCCTCCTTCCTCAGCACTTGTGCAGTGAGCACTTCCTAGGGTGGCCCCTCAATAGCAGATCCTCCTCCTCCTTTGGAGATAGCCCAGAGGGGCCTGTACTTATTATGTATTTCTGGCATAGACTGTACTATTTGGCGTCTCCCGACCACTGTTGTAAACAGCTTGAAGCAGAGGATGTGACGTAGTAATGTCCTTCCCAGCAGCAGTGAGTGACCTGTGGTGATGCAAAGAGCTGACCACCCTATGCTTAACCCCTTAATGACCGCCCTATCGGCTTTTTACGGCGGTCATTAAGGGTACTTCTTCTGACGCGATGCCTTTCTATGGCGCCGCGTCAGAAGAAGTTTTCGGGACACCGGGTCTCGCTGGTGCCGGTGTCGGGCTGTGATATCACAGCCCAGACCCGGCACTAACACCCGGGATCGGAAAAACTCAGATCCCGGGTGTTTAACCCCCTGTGGATCGGACCCCCCCGGTGTGCTTACCAGGGGATCCGATCCCTCCTGCCTCAGCCCCGGGTTCCGACGAGTGACCCGGGTCTGTCGGCTCCTCTCTGTGCCGGGTTCCGCCTCCTGGCAGGACCCGGCTGTGTGTAACTGAGCATGCTCAGCATGCTCAGTTACTTACAGTATACACTGCAATACAAGTGTATTGCAGTGTAAAGGCTTGAATAAGCGATCGGATGATCGCTTATTCAAGCCAAGAAGTAGAAAGTGTAAAAAAAAGTTTAAGAAAAAAATTAAATCTTTTTATAATATAATTAAATAAATAAATAAAATAAAAGTCCCTTAATCTCCCCAGTATCACATAAAATGCAAATAAAGTAAATAAAACACAAAAACACGTACATATTTGGTATCACCGCGTCCGTATTAATCTGTACAATAAATCTAAATCAATATTGAACCCGCTCGGTGAAAAAAAAACTCGAAAAACTTCCCATAATATACAACAGAAAAATACTGAAGTTATGGCCCTGAAAAGTTGTCAATAGTAAAAACAATGCGATTTTCTCCAATATTGGTTTTGCTCAGGAAAATTGAGCAAAAATAAGAAACTATATAAATGAGGTATCACCGCAATCGTAGTGAACCAGAAAATAAAGATAAAATATTATTTTTACGTTACGGTGAGCGGGGGGAAAAAAATGCTAACAATCCAAAATAAAAATTGATGATTTTGTTTGTGTCCCCCTTGAAATAGTTAATAAAATCTCATGAATTAACTTTAGACTCCCAAAATAAATTATCTATACATTGTATCTCATCCCGTACATAATGAGCCCTCATATGTTCGCATTACCAAAAAGAAAAAAATGTATAGGTTGTACAATGTGACAATACAAATCTGCTGTACATGGCGCCTCCATTCATTCTATACTAGGCCGTGCGCCCGTACAGCAGTCACCACCACATATGGGGTATCAGTAAACTCGGGAGGAATTGGGCATCAAGCGTTGCAGTGCGTTTCATCATTTAATTTATTCTGAAAATGTCAGTTTTGGCCTAAATGAATGTATTTTCCAAAAAAAATTCTATAGTTTCTAAATCGCAGGTCCATATTTTTTAACCCATGTGAAACACTTAAAGGGTTGATGGACTTAATAGAAGTTGTTTTACATATGTTGAGGGGTGAAGTTTCTATAGTGGGGTAATTTATGGGGTTTTACTACTATTAAGGCCTCTCAAAGTCACCTGAAAGCTGAGTTTTCCCTCAAAATGTGAGTTTTGGCAATTTTCATGAAAATAAGAAAAATGACTGGAAGCATAAAATATCATCCCAACATAAAGCAGACATTCCGTAAATGTTAATTATCAAACTTTTTGGGTAGTTTTACATCTTGTCTGGAAACCAGAACATTTCAAACTTGGAAAATGAAGAATTTTTACAAACTTTTGCCAAATTTTCACTTTTTTTCAGGACGAAACGCAAAACGTATCACTTAAATTTTATAACTAACATGAAGTACAATGTGTCACGAGAAAACATTCTCAAAATCACCGGGATATGTTAAAGCTTTCCGAAGTTATAACCAATTATCATGAGACATGTCAGATTTGAAAAATCGAGTCTGGTCATTGAGCTGAAAACTAGTGTCGGTGATAAGGGGTTAAAGGGGTATTCCCATCTGGGCATTCATATTCTGCTTCATTAATCTGCCATGTATAAACATTTCTTCAATAAGATGTTATTAAAAATGTTTACCTGTGTGAAGATAATTTCTCATAAATGTAGTCATATGGTCCCTTAGAAACAAGACTTACTCCTTGGATATGACCACCTCTGCTTGAGTGATTGCACAAAAAAATAAAAGGTTTTTGTATATTTAATGTCTGAGAGATACTGCATGTCCCACCGCCGTCCTGAGGTATGATTGCTGAAGCCATGTGGTCCTGCAGGGTTCAATAGTGCATGTATGGCCATTGCTGCCAAAATCTGAGGTGGTCGTATCCGGGGAAGCTATCTCGTTTCTAAGGGAGAACATCACTACATTTATGAAAAATTATCTTCACACAGGAACCTTTTTTTTAATAACATCCAATTGAAGAAATGTTTACATATGGCAAATGAATTAAATAAGATTTAAATGTCCAGATTGGAATAGACAGGTGGAAACAGTGCTGTCTACAGTTGAGAGTATGTTCCTTCTGGAATACATATAATTCTTTGGCTTGATTTCCGCACCATGTCATAAGGCCTCATGTAGGTCACGCTTGATGTCGAGGTAGCTGCCTTACAGGGTAGATAAAATAGACATGGTTTTCCTTATCCCATCCTGGAAAACTTTGCATATTTTCCCAGAATCCCCTAGTGGAGCATCCATGGCTACAAGACTTAACACGCCTACAGGGTGGCAGTCTCTGGTCTCCGGTCTTACATCCCAACCCTTAACTACAATACTCAGCTCTGTCTGCGTCCAGAGGACACAAAGAGAGGTGATATTAGGGAAAGCTTCCTGGACAGTGAGACAAGTGTGAAATCCAAGTTAACTCCTACCCACCGATACCCTTTGCCATTTTTGTGTTTCCATTTTCTGCTTCTCTACTATAAAAATATAACCATTATAACTAGTGTAACCAGCCCTTGATACTGCTTACTAATTTGAATGATTTCTAGAAGTACCTGGTGCGTCTCGTCCCACACACCAGCAAGAAGAGGAGAGAAGCAGGAAACGAAGTGAGATTTTTTTTTTTTTAAATTCACAGTTTAGAAAGTTGCTAGAGTGGACCTCAATATGCTCGGGGGACAAGGGGACATCAATTGATCTGGAGTTTGGGTTACATCATTTACTGGAGAGCTATGGGGACATTAATCTAATTTCTGGGATTTGTGTGGACATCCATTGCTGGGGGGGGGGGGGGCGGGGAGGTAGATTAACAGCCATTGTTGCGGGGGCGGTGGTGAACATCAATTGCTGGGGGGGCTTTGGGGGACATCAATTGCTGGAGGGCTTTGGGGGACATCAACTAGTGGGGGGCGATTGGGGGAATCAATAAGTGTAAGGGTACATCATACTGGGGATCATTGGCAACATCACTTGCTGGTGAGACTTATTTCATGTGGGAGAATTATTCAGTGGGGGTAGTGTGGGTGTTATAAGGTGGCTCCTTTTACTAAATATATTTAGAAAGGGGTCACAATCGTGGAGCATGTTGGGTCACATTGAAGGGTCATTAGCAGAAGCTACAGGCATTAAGTGCATTATTACATGTTAGTCCACGTTTAGGGAACATCATTAGGTGGCTGGAGGTTGTAATGTAAAATATGGGGCCCATATATTGTGGAGGGGCAGTAATTGTGGGGGCCACAATGGGGACAATGTAGTATGTGTAAACCAGAGTAGTATATATATCTGGTTTATTCTTAGGGGGATTAGGGGCAGAGGGCAAAATCAGGACAGTAAAATGTAAAATGACCACAATTTCAGGCATTATAAATTATGGATTTTCCATGCAGTCTTGTACAGTATTTGAAGGGATAGTGTTAGGAGTAAAAGTAGGATAACACCGTAAGGGGACCAAGATGTAGGAACAGTGAAAAATGTCTGTTAGGGAGGACACGTGGCTGAACAGGAGACATGGTGATGCTAAGCCTAATGGAGAAGATAGAGAACAACAACAGTCCATGGACACGTTATCTGCAGGCACTGTATGGAATAGGTAGAAAATTCTCTTGTATTTTCAGTTGATTTTAGCGGAAGTTCATTTGAACTTCCCACACATGAACTTAGAAATAAATAGATGGAGCGGTTTCAGGAACAGCCTATTTTCTGAAGTTCTGGATCTAGCAATGTTGGTGTGTGGTTTCAAGTTGTCTTTTATTATGCACCAGGAGGAAGGCTGGGTGTGCTTCCCCACCGCCCCTTGTCTCTCCCTCGCCAAGCTCACACTCTGCACCATCCTCTCTCAGCAGGCTGTAGCCTTAAGCCACCAGGACAGGCTCAAGCGCTCCGGAAGCCTTGACCTGTGGGCATGCTGCGTTCTGGCACCTGTAGAATGTAGCACTCTGGACACTGATCCCGCCGCCAGAGACAGGGGTTCAAGGCAAGATGCTGGCCAAAGAGCAGCATGCAGCTGGGCGGACACCCAATTGGGCCCATGCTCGGCTGCGGCAACCTGCATGAGTTCCTGCAGCTGCGCTGCCATCTCTCCTGTATGCCAAAGTCCAAAGAGGAAGCCAGAAGCTAGGCCCCACTCTTTTATTCAGGTAAGCACTCCCACCCTGTTACCTTACCCTCTCTGCTAACCCCCCCCCCTCTAGCCACGCCTAATTAACCCTATGTCTGCGTTTACCTCAGGTCAAGGCAGGCATACGGTTAACGGTTCCGCCTGACCGCCTGCCTTTTCCTGTAGCTTGGTATCTGGTGTTCTCGGGACTGGAGGAGGACACAGGGTTAGTTAGTAAAAAAAAAGTTTGTTTTCCTTATGTCAATCCAAGCTAATTAAACAAATTACAAGTCTTAAGCATTCTTAATGGCAACATAGTGAACCTCTTCACCAACAAGATTTGTGAGTACTGCTCAGGGATATAATACAAGATAAGCATACATAATGTAACACAGAATCAATACAAAATAAGAAATGTAAAAAGTGGCCTACATTTATTAACCCATTAAGGACCTAGCCCTTTTTTGTCTTTTCGTTTTTATTTTTCACTTCCTACAATCAAAAATCTATAACTTTTTTTACACATAAAGAGCTGTGTGACAGCTTGTTTTCTGCTTAACAAATTGCACTTCATAGTGATGGTATTTATTCTTTCGTGCCATGTACTGGGAAGCAGGATAAAAATTCAAAATGCAGTGAAATTGGTGAAAAAACATATTTGCGCCATTTTCTTGTGGGCTTGGAATTTACAGCTTTCACTGTGCACCACAAAGGACATGTCTACTTTATTATTTGGGTTTGTGCGATTACGGGGATGCCAAATTTGTATAGGTTTTATAATGTTTTTCATACATTTACAAAAATTTTAAACTTGTGTAGAAATGTTTTTTTATTTTGCCAACTGGCACTAATAACGTTTTTATACTTCAGTTTACTGAGCTGTGTGTCGTATCTTTTTTTTGCGACTTTTGATGAAGTTTTCAATACTACCATTTTTAGGGCTGTACGACATTTTGAGGGTGATTTGAATTTTAAGGTTTTTTTCATTATAATTTTTTTTTCATTTTTACTATTTTTCAGACGCCCTAGGGTACTTTAACCCTAGGTTGTCCGATTTTCCTCCACATTCATTACAATGTGCAGTTTTTTTTAATTACATTACAATAATGAAAGGGTTAAAACGAGACAGGCTGTCATGACAACGGATCGCCGTTCCCCGATGGCGCTAGCACCGATCACGTGTTACCGGTAAGTCTTTGCTGCGATATGCAGCAAAGACTTACCGGCTTTGGAGAGTGCTCAGCCCGTGAGCCCTCTCCATGCAGCCGCAGCTGACCCGTGACGTGCTATTACGTCACGGGTCGTGAAAGGTTTAAAGGACCTCTACCATCAGGTATGATGATAGTAGACACCTACAACTCACCACTTACCATCTTTTGCGTTTTTTAAAACATTTTTTTATTGCTTGAGAAGGTATTGCCTTTGATGAAGTATAAACTTATATTCTATATGCTAATTAGCAGGAGGCGCTCAGACGCCTCCTAGCTCGGATGGTGGATAATTTATTCAAGCCATATTTTAATTGTCATATATTTTAATTGTAGCCGGGTCCGTCTCAAGACCATTCAGACTGCCGGTGACAACACACGGCAGTCTGTAAGTCTTGCACAGACACGCGGAGACTTTCCATGTAAGCCAGGCTTACATCACCTGTGCGCCTCTGGCTCACTAGCATATAAAATATACGTTTATTTTTCATCTCAAGACAATACTCTATCAAGTAATAAAAAATGTTTTATAAAGTGCAGAAGAGAGCAGACTGCTGAGTTATAGGCGTCTACCATCCCTATACCTGATGGTAGATGTCCTTTAAAGTGTTTGCACCAGTTTTCTGTCTGACTTTGCACTGAAAAGAACATGTAAACTGCTTGCACATGTATTTTTGTTTGCACCATTTTGCACCATTTTTATTTCGTGGACGCACTGTATCTGACAAGACAGAAAAAATGTGCACCTAAAGGGGCGTGTTAGTGCTCAGTCGGAGTTAGCGCCACATTTATTACTGGTGTGCACCACAAATCTGTCTGCACCACAATTCTGCAGCATGAACAAAGTGCACCAACAAAATGGTGCCCTCTTCCAGAGCAGTGCAGGGGCGCCAGATTAATGAAGACCATGCACCAGTTAATGAAGACCATGCTGGCAATCTGCACATAGTACAGACTTCACTATTTTTGATAAATGTGGGTCAGTGACTTTTTATGTAAATTGTTCTTGCTGTATTGACAAAGAAACATATTGCAGTTACAAAGGCAGCAGGTACAAAGGCAGCAGCATTCTGCTCATTGGAGCCTAGGGTGTGATGGGTGAGGTGAACAGCATCATCTGACATTCAATCATCTTTGCGGCTATATGTGTAATTTCACACCAAATAAAGCTGATCCTGCAGAGACCCACTTCACTGCACTGTCACATTCCCTTTGAAGCCAGAATATCTTTTAATATTTAACAGTCTCCTCTGACAGATGAAGACAAAATAGAATCCAGCTCTGTATGTTCCCCGGATAGACCAACAATCTAAAATTTGCAGAAATTAATCGTTTCATGCCACCACAACTTCATTGGAAACTTCATTTTGAACATCATTTAACAGTTTAAAGCTTCAGTAGTACTGACCTTGATTATACATAGTATATCTTATACTCGAGTCATATGAAATTTTGTAAGAAAAAGTATCAAAACAAAATTCTTCAGAAGTCTATTGGGTCATATAAATACGGGTTAAATATGTGCTGCATACGAATGAAAAACATTACTTATATATGGTCAAATATGGGACTTGAGAAATCACACAACCTTGTAAGTATAGAGTGGGAGGATTCCTGTCCTGACTACTGTTGGTCTCTGTTATTCTCCATAATGGAAACACTTGATTGTGGTGAGGACCCATCAGTATGGCAGCTCCTTCTGAGTATCAGTGTATGGGCAATGTCTTCTTATCAGTGATTAGACAGGAGGTTTAACCCTTACACTGCTTGTCTGAAGAGCCATTTCCTGCAAGAAAGCAGGGTAAGGGTTAAATCTCTGGACTTGCAGCTTCAATAAACTAAAGTCATTGATGAAAAGGAACAGGAGCGGCAGAACCTCCCAATACATGCGCCAAACGCTGCAGAACCTGCCAATACATGCACCAGCTGCTGCAGAACCCACCAATACATGCGCCAACCATTGCAGAACCTCCCAATACACGCACCAACCGCTGCAGAACCTCCCAATACATGCACTAGCCACTGCAGAACCCCCAATACACACGCCATCTGCTGCAGAACCTCCACATACATGTGCCAGCCACTGCAGAACCTCCCAATACATGCGCCATCCACTGCAGAACCCCACAATACACGAGCTAGGCACTGCAAAACCTCCTAACACATGCGGTAGCTGCTGCAGAATCTCCCAATACATGCACCAGCTGCTGCAGAACCTCCCAATACATGTGCCATCCGCTGCAGAACCACCCAATACACTCTAGCTGCTGCAGAACTTCCCAATACACGCAACAGTTGCTGCAGAACCCCCAACACACATGCTATCCACTGCAGAACCTTCCAATACATGCGCAATCCACTGTGGAACCCCACAACACACGAGCCAGCCACTGCAGAATCTCCCAGCACACGCGCCAGCCGCTGCAGAACCTCCCAATACACCCGCCAGCCGCTGCAGAACCTCCAATACATGCGCAATCCACTGCGGAACCCCACAATACACACGCCATCCGCTGCAGAACCTCCCAATACATGCACCAATCACTGCAGAACCCCTAATACATGCATTATCCACTGCAGAACCTCCCAGTACACACAACAGCCACTGCAGAACCTCCCAATACACACGATAGCCGCTGCAGAACCTCCCAATATATGCTCAACTACTACAAAACCTCCTAATGCATGCACTAGCTGCAATACACACGCCAGCTGCTACATAACCCCCCAATAGCCTCTTCAGAACACTGTAATATACAACTCAGAGCCCACATTTATCTAAATGCCTGTGTCAGTATTCTGGTGACTTTGCGTCTTTGGATCTTTTACATGTATTTATAAAGTGTCTGTGCCAGTTTTGTGTCACGGCTGCACTGTGTCCAACAAAAAAAAAATGTGCACCTAAAGAGACTTTACGCCACATTTATTACTGACGTGCGCCACAACTGTGTTTTGCATCCTAGCGTAACAGCCACATACGACAGACCATGATGGGCTAGCAGGGGCAAGTTCTTTTAAGATTCTGAGGGTGTGTAGTTCAGGGGATAGATTCCACAGTCTCTGCTGAGAATAAACTGTTCAAAGTGTGAACACTTCAGTGAGCAATCACAGTAATAATAATCCAAGACAAATTCTAGGGGCCAGGGCAGTACCTGATTTATGGAGGCTGAGGTGTCACTGTGCTCCAGTGTCCTCCCTCTGCAGATGTACCTGGATGAAGTTTGCTGCACAGCACCGCTCCTGTACGGCGCCATGTGCCCATTGCCGTCTATGGGGGAGTATAGACGCCATATATATGTCCGCCGTATATATGTCCCCCATACGGCCGTGTGAATATAGCCTAACTGTGTTTGTGAAGCAGAGATTTAGACATGATACAGAACCTTATTATACACAACCTCAAATTAATGCAGAAATGCAGTGGTAGGAGAAGATATGTGGGAATGATGCAGAAGGGGTCTGTATGTGTTTTAGGGACAAACTCAGGAGAGCTTCATAGCTGCTCCTGCACACAGGACACTAAATGGTTAAAGCAGAGTGTGACTGGAAGACACTAGGGGGGTGGGGGCTGGGGACTTATCTCTGGCTGATTCCAGTACTGCTGACTCCTTCTAGTGTTGTGCTGTTCGTGAATGATGGGAACCGGCACCCAGCCGATGGCTTACTTAACCCTGCCCCCAACCGGCTCACCACGCCCTCTTTAACCCGATACAATTGGGTTATAAGTGAAGTGATGTGGGGTTACAGATTGGCCTGCGGCTCCCTATTATACATGTAATAAGGAGTCATTCAAGAGCCCTGCTGACATCCAGAGCCGGGATTGGCTGCAGGCAGACAGTCTCCTCCCCTCCCTCTCTTTCTCATATGGAGGAAGCTGCTTCATGAAAGGAGGTGATGGTGCCTGCCTCTAAATCAACCCTGCATGCCCCTGTGCTGCCCATTACATCCAGGAGTATAGCTATAGCCAGGGGGCACAACGGGGGCCCGGGACACACAACAAAATATGGGCCCCTGTTCCTGGATGGCCCCATAGCAGTTGCTACGGCTGTATGTTACTTGTTACGCCCGTGCTTCTTATGTTTTCAGCAATATGAATTCTCCTTTTGGATGTGGCTCTTTATTTTTGCGTTGTCCATACATGTACTTATGTTTGGGAATTTTGCGTTTGTCCGTTTTGGCACCAACGTTTGATTGTAAGGTTTTTTTTAATATAAATATTATTCGCCTATTTTTCTGTGTAGCCAATCTGTTGTCATCATTTTTGGATTAATAATTTTCTTCAGATTAGAAATTAATTAAATTATTTGACTGATCTATACTATGATGTACACAGGATTGTACACGTTGTACAGCAGTGAAGGGTGTATGGAGAGGGCTTATGGCCTGAGCCCTCTCCATATGTGCCAAGTGTCAGCTGTACAATTTTGTAATTTGTACAATTTTGACATTTACAAATAATACCGAAATTACAGCAAAAGGATTTAAACTGCAACAAACCATATATTATCTGAAAGCAGACACTTGCCCCATTTTCAAAATTGCATTAAAGAGGACTTTTCACCACCTCACTTATATGGATATTATCATACCATTCTGTAGGGGCTGCTACATAGATTCCCGGGCACTTTGCAACTGCGAGGACTAGAAAGAAAATTCAGAGTTATTAGTCCCGAGATGTGACCATTATGATCTGTGTTTGGGGGAGCTGGGGCTGGAGCTGGAGGCATGTCTTATGCTAATCTTCTCTCATACTGTCAGTGGTGAGATGTAATTTCTCTATGTGTATCTAAAGGCCTCATAAACGTGATGCAAATGCTGCGTAAGCGTGACGAAAACGCTGTGTAAGCGTATCCATGACGCAAACGCCACATAAGCGCAAATGTGATACAAACGCTGCGGAAGCGTAACCATGACGCAAACGCTGCAGAAGCGTATACATGACGCAAACGCCACATAAGCGCAAACGTGATGCAATCGCCGTATAAGCAAAATCGTGATGCAAGCGGCAAGTAAGTGTAAAAGTTATGCAAATGCGGAATAAGTGTAGGCATGCCGCAAACGCCGGGTAAGTGTAACCGTGATACAAACGGCGTGTAACCATGCCGCAAGGGCTGTGTAAGTGTAACCCTGCTGCAAGCACTGCGTAAGTGTAACCCTGATGCAAACGCCACGTAATCATAACCGTGACGCAAATGCGCAAATGTAACCGTGACGCAAATGCCGCGTAAGCGCATCCATGACACAAAAGCTGCATAAGCGCAAACATGACGCAAGTGACGTGTAAGCGTGAATGCGACGCAAACGCTTCATAAATGTGATGCAAACGGCGTGTAAACATGATGCAAATGCTGCGTAAGTGTGACACAAACGCTATTTAAGCGTATCCATGATGGAAACGCAACATAAGCGCAAACGAGACGCAAACGCTGCATAAGCGCAAACAAGATGCAAACGCTGCATAAGCGCAAATGTGTCCCAAATGGCGTGTAAGCGTAAATGTGCCGCAAACGGCACGTAAACGTGATGCAAATGCTGCGTAAGCGTAAACGGGGCGCAAAAGCTGTATAAGCGTAAATGTTACACAAACGTTGTGTAAAAGTAAACGTAATTCAAACGACACGTAAAAGTAACTGTGACGCAAACGTCGCATAAGAGTAACTGTGGCACAAACGCAGTGTAAGCACGAAGCAAACGTCGCGTAAATGCAACCACAAGCAAAACTGACAATACATTGTGATTATGTTAACACAATGTCAAGAGAATATTAGCAGAATGTGTGTGAACACAGCCTTTAGATGAACATAGAAAAAACTCACAGCTCAATATTCATAATCGCTTCTCTGACATTGCCGGCCACTGATTGGACAGTATGAGAGTAGATTAGCATAACACACGCCTTCAGCCCCAGCTCCTCCTCTCTGACCAAACACAGATTGTAATGGTCAACTCTCCGGATTAATAACTCTGCAACCGTGGGGGCTAGAACAAAAATTCCAAGTGTGCCTGAATCTGTGTAGCCGCCCCTACAGGATGGTATGATAATCTTCAAATGTGTGAGGTGTTGAAAGGTCCTCTTTAAAGGAAACCTACCACTTGAAGTGGCAGGTATAAGAGAGAACTACCGAGCACCAGCTCAGGGTGAGCTGGTGCCGGAGCTTATTTTTGTTAGTGTTTTAAACCGTAGTATCGCGATTTAAAAAACTTTTTAAACTTTATGGCCGAAGCTGCTTCTGTGCAGGGAGGTACGCGCTCGGCGCTTACCATGCGCGTGACTGTGCACGCGGCTACATAGGAAGTGAAGGAGAGCCGTGCGCAACGTTCACTCACATGTTCGGGCCAACACGTACTCCCTGTGCCGAGCAACTTCGGCCATAAAGTTTAAAAAGTTTTTTAAACCGCGATACTGGCGGTTTAAAACACTAACAAAAATAAGCTCCGGCACCAGCTCACCCTGAGCTGGTGCTCGGTAGTTCCCTCTTATACCTGCCACTTCAAGTGGTAGGTTTCCTTTAAAGAGTTTATGGACATAGGCGCCTTCATGCAAGTTTGATTCAAACTGAAACATTTTATAAAAAATACTTAAAATTTTACTTTGATGGCAAAATATGTGTTCCAACAAAAGAACTTCACATCTCCTAAATGTAATAGATGGACATGTGTAAGTCACAACCTGCAAACTATAGCAATAAAACAGATAAAAAAGTAAAGGCGCCCCTAAAACCTATATATTTTGCAAGCAGACAACCAGGCAATGCATTTGACAATTGAATTGAATTGACAGCCCAGACCACCCTCATGTAACTTGTGACAAACACAAATTTATTAAACAAAAAGTCCATTGATAACGTATGTTTTTGCATAAAACTCACATCGAAGTGGAGGTTTACGCACAAATAGGTTTAAAAATAAAACACAAAGTGAGTAGATTTATATATACCACAATACACAACATGAAGAATTTACACTCCCAAAATGGTAAAACAATACATATTTGGTTGCTATCCACAAATGGTTTTAAAATACATAATGCACAATAAAAATCTCCTAATATGTCAGAATCTATTTTTTTCCGAAATCACCATGAAAACAAGAATAACTTTTTAATTCATACACACTATCACCTTTAGCAACTTTGCAGCAAACAGCAATAAAATACAAAAATTGCATGAAAATTCAAATTTCCTCTAAATATGTACAATCTAAAAACGTTGTGAGACCCTGAAGGGGTTAACTGTGGATGGCGGTATGTTTCCCCTGGATTTTCCTACTATGCAAGGCCTTAGTGTTGAGGTTGTGTTGTCCAGCACCTTGGACAAGCGTGGTGGGAGCAGCCTAATCAGGCTGCATAAAGCTGCTGACAGAGCTGAGAGCGTTGGCTCTGAAAGGAGGCTGGAGAGCTTACACCCCCTGACCCTGTGCCTGTGAGTAGCAACGTCTTTTGTGTTAGTGGTGAGTTAGGAGAACTCTGTTTAGTTAGCACCCAGACGGGTAGGATTTTGTTTATGTTTGCCTGAATGTGAAGGCTGTTTTATTTTGTTCCTGCTGCTGGAATAAACGCAGGTGAGACCTGTTTTGGACCAAACTTTGGTGTCACTATCTTGAACTGCATCACGAATCACGGTGAAAGCAGCAGGCAAATTGCAGGATAAAGCCAAGATGGAGGACTTTATTAAATACCTGCAAGAGGAGTCCAGTGCTAATCGGCAGCTGCAGCAAGCCATGCTCCAACACAGGAGGAAGTCCCACCAGCAGCAAGTGATGTTCAGCAAAGGAGGAGAGGGTCCCGCCAGCAGCAAGCCATGCTCCAGAAACAGCAGGAAGAGTCCCAAGCCTTTTCCGGCTGATAATGAAAGTTTTCTGGCATTATGGCAGCACCGCAAGCAACGACTACTGAGATCCCATACTGGTTTGCAAGGGTACCCGGTTTCCAGCATTCCGCACGGGCTGCAGTGCAGAAGCCTTACAAAAAATGACGGCGACCGACACGTGGGGGCGTATCTCACTGTGTTCGAGCCAGTAGCTGAGCGAGAGGAGTTAACGCTAGCAGTGGGCAGATGTTCTGGCACCGTTCCTGACAGGCAAATCGCGGAAGGCCTACTACGACCTGAGTGAACGGAGGCCTGTGAGTACCCCCAGCTAAAGGCGAGATTCTGGCTTGTCTGGTTCACCATACAATTTTCGTTCCAGCCTGGTCCACCAGTGGACATATCAGAAAAACACCCCTGCGTTCCCAAATGCATGACCTGATCCATCTTGTCCAGAAGTGGCTACAACCAGAGGACTGCACCCCAGTGCAGATGGTCGAGAGAGTTGTTCTTGACAAGTTCACCCGTTCTCTGCCCTCTCAGCTCCAGTGATGGGTTGGACAGGCTGGTCCCACCGGTGCTGAGTTACTCGTGTCCCTAATTGAGAGATATCGGGCTGCGGAGGATCTTCTACTTACCTCTCCTGCACAAAGCAGTGTCAGTGACAAGGTCACCAAACCATCTGGTAAGACTGCTACTGGAGAAAAGGAGAGACAGGTCAGGTTGGGAGGTGGTTCAGTGGGGGCTCGGATACACAGACAGAGAGGCTCGTGACAGAGGTCACTGACGTATCCAGTGCTGGCGTAAAATGGGCCATATTGCAGCTAACTGTCCCCTGTCAGTGGAGCCAATGGACTGCAACCAGACCCAGCGAATGTCGCTGTTTGCCAGGCAGGTTCTGGAAGCCGAGTCGGTCACGGATGCAGCACCCCAGGTGTGTATGGTCACAATCGGTGGTCACACGGTGGAAGCCTTGCTAGAATCAGGGAGACTGGTCACCCTGGTGCAGGGAAATTTGGTTGAGTGTTATGTATACATGGGGACACTCGCGAATATCCCACTGCCATCATCAACCTACAAACACCTTGTGGTACTATCACACATGAAGTGGGGTGGTGGGGACCCTGTTTCATGAAGCTATTATCGGCAGAGACTTGCCGGTATTCTGGGACCTCTGGAGACGAAGACCCACCTCAGGTGCTATTACAGATAATGGACATGGTGTAAGTCTGGCCTTGGCCCCCGAACCCTTTGAGGCCAAAGTACCCACACCAGCAGTAGGGGTGACCCCAGGTGATGAATTCTCTCCCCTAGAGGTCCTAGCTGGTGAGGTCAAGGGTCAAGAGGAGGTGGGCGACATGCCGGACCTTGAGATTTCCTGTGAAAATTTTGGGGCTGCACAGCTCCAGGACCCTACCTTGTTTAAAGCACAGGAGAATGTTAAAGTAATAAATGGGATGCTCCAAATACCAGGAGCTGACAAAATGTACCCCCAAATGGTCATTGTTGGGGAACTGTTGTACAGGGTTGAACAGATACGGAGCGAGGAGATCGAGCAACTTGTAGTACCCCTATCTTGGCGTAGGCTGGTGCTAGATTTGGCACATAAATGTGCTAGGAGGTCACTTATGACACTGGATGACATCATAGTCTATAGTAACGATTGGGAGAGTCATCTAGCCAAGGTACAAGCATAAAAGTAAAAAATAGGCTGCACACCACAATCTAAAAAAAAGTGGGTACTTTATTCACCCAAGTGCTACGTTTCGGATCCTCTTCAGAATCCTTTCTCAAGCCAAGTGCCAAGGATACAAGTTCCTTCTTATATACAAGTCTCTTACAATCATGTGACATTATCGTGTGATCAAATGCATATATCAACACAGCAATACAAATTCCATGTGATCATAATGTGTACATTCAAAAATACAGTTTTACTTTCCAGCAGTGACATTTATCAAATTCATAAAACTTCATTTATATAGTGCAAGTGAAGGATTGTACCTGACACACTACACAGCTCTTAGATCCTGCTCCCCGGCGTCCTAATGATTCCTCTACGCATGTCTGCTAATGTAGAAACAATTCCAGCCAATCAAATCTCCCTATTCCCATCACACCCCTACTATGCCTGCAGTGCGACACAGTTTGGCGCATGTGTGTAGTCACCTCCTATCATGAGGACTAACCACAGATTCCGCCATGTTGCTTGTGGGCAATAATGCCCTAACTCCAAAGCCTTATGTTCAGGATTGTTCCAAGCACCGCTTAACTGTATAAAACAGTCAAACGTGCTACACCAACTTTCCTTACAATCATTACACGGACACTGTTCTGTTCCTTGTCCTCTTTTGGGTATCCTTTGGGGGCAATCTCCATAGTGGGGATTTCTAAACTACAAAAGTACACAGTGTGCTCTTAGATAGTTCTGGATAGGAGAGCGTTAAAACATGAACATTAGTTGATATTATTCCTTATCAAAATGTAGTAACATATAGGGGCACATTTACTTACCCATTCCTTGGAGTTCACAGAAAGTGCATTGTCCGCCGATAATACACTCTGCGACGATTCACTAAGATCATGCGCCCGATATCCTTTATGTGTCGCTTACCTGCTCAGGTCCGCCTGGAGTTCATCTTCTTCTTTCTGGTGTATGTAAGTGCATTGTCTTGCGTTACAATTTGAATCTTAAATCACACGCTCAGTCCGAATCAGTTGTATCGTCCGATGGCCACGCCCCCAGATTTCTGTCGCATGAAAGTCAGCACAGCCGCGTCACAATCCCATCGCATGTGACACAATCTCAGTGCAAACCCGTTAAATACATGTCAAACCTGCAAAAAATCCTGAAAACCCTTAGTAAATAAGCCCCATAAAGTGAATATTTATATTATCTGTGAGGTGCAGTAACTTCTGTGTGCAGCCTCTGCCAGCTAAGAATCTGGAGGGGGGAGAACAGTTCAGGGGGCTGTATCTCTGGCTCTATGACACATATAATGTCACTTCTTTTTTCCTATGAAAGAGAAGAGTCTCCTCTTTTATATGAATCTAAATTTTCAGTAAAACAGAGATATTGGGGCACATTTACTAAGGGTCCGTTGGACGCATTTCCGTCGGGTTTCCCCAGTTTTTTCGTTTTGGGCTGAATTGCCCCGGGTTTTTGGCGCACGCGATCGGATTGTGGCACAAATTGGGGGGCGTGGACGTCGGAGAACCCGACTGATTCATAAAAATTAAAAAAATTGTGTCGCAAAATCAGCACTCATATGCACCGGGAAGAAGAAGGTGAACTCCGGAGGACCTCAGCGGGGGAAGCGACACATGCAGGAAATTGGATGCACGATCTTAGTGAATTGTGGCAGCTCTGGATCGGCCGCCTCAACGGGACGGGTAAGTAAATGTGCCCATTAACTGTTTCCAGGGCCACTTTAAACTCCTAGTCCACCCATGATGTTCAGTAATGTATGTATGGTCTGTATGTACAGCATGCAAGTTCAGTAATGTATGCTATATACTGTACATATGGGGGGTATATTTACTGCGTGTGTGATAGATATGTAATAGATATGTATATTTTTAATTATATGGCAATGTGGGGCTAGTTGTACTATGTATGTAAGTATGTATTATGTGTGTGTAGTAGATACATGGTATTTAACCCCTTAATGGCTTGACCCTTTTTTGTTTACCATATTTTTCGGACTATAAGGCGCACAAAAAATCCTTTGATTTTCTCAGAAATCAAAGGTGCACCTTATAGTCCAGTGCGCCTTATATATGAACCGTACTTACAGACAACAGCTGCCTTGAACTGTGCACAGGTCTGCCACCTGCTGGTCATTCATCCTTATAATCAGGTGCGCCTTATAATCTGGTGCAGCTTATGTATGAACCTAGACATTTTAGCAGGCATTTATTGATAATGCGCCTTATACTCCGGTGCACCTTATAGTCCAAAAAATACGGTACATTTTGCATTCCCCACTTTGAGAAATCTATAACTTTTTTATTTTGCAATGTAAAGAGCTGTATAAGGGCATGTTTTCTGTGTAGCAAGTCGTACTGCTTAGCGACAGTATTTAATATTCCATGCTGTATAATGGAGAGTGAGAAAAAAATTCCAAATGCGGTGAAATTGGTGAAAAAATTATGGGGTAGTCGTAATGGCGGCGGTCACAGGAATGGTGGAGGGGGGCCCCGTTAGGAATTTTTCCCCAGGGCCCAGCAAACTCTAGTTACGCCACTGCATATTGTATATCAAAATTACCAAAACAAAATACGCAATTCATTAATAATGTTAATTTTGAGTTAATTTTAAATTGATAAAATACGAAAAAAGCCTTTATTCCACTTTTAACCCCAAATAAAACTAAAAATTAAAAAAAGTGTTTGAACTTTTTGTACGTTTTAACTAGTTTTATGTGTCTAAAAAAACAACGCAAAAAAAAAGTTATGGCCCTTAAATTCACTAAAAATGCCTGGTCACTAGAGCATTTTCATGCCGCATCACTAGGAGATTAATAGAAATGATAGGTCACCATGCATGAAATTTTATGACATTGGAATGCACAGCTCTTTTTTTTCACACACCAGGACTTGCATCCTAGTAGGACATACTGTACTTTTTATACATCACATAATAATGATAATGACAATTCCCTTATTTATATAGCGCTCACAGATTAAGCAGTGGTGCACAGAGCTTGCCAAATCGGTCCCTGTCCCCAATGGGGCTCACAATCTAATTAACCTACCAGTATGTATTTGGAGTGTTTGAGGAAATCAGAGACCTGAAGGAATCCCACAACAACACGGAGAGAACCTAAAAACTGTTTGCAGATGTTGATCCTGGGACTTGAACCCAGGACTCCAGCACTGCAAGGCTGTAATGCTAACCACTAAGCCACGGTACAGCATTTACAACACAACAATGCAGCAGGAAAAAGTGTATGTGTGAAAAGATCTATAAAACAGCTATGTGTCTATGAGTTTAGTGCCAGTCCAATGCAATAATGGATCGCTTTGGACTCAACCAAGGAAAACGTTTGTGGGTAAGATGCATAAGAAATACAAGAATGTAATACTGGATTGAGAAAAGAGAAGTAAAACTGAGTAAATTAACTTACCTTTGTAATCTATGAAAACGTTTAGCTGTAAATAGTTAAACACCTATTTTTTACATTCTGACCAGAGGCAGAAAACAAAGCGTTAAAGTCCAAAGACTTCCTGTTAATTACACAAAAAGTTATTGAACTGAATCCAAATTTGTTCCCTGTTTGGCCTTTTAATAAGAGCTGATTGTGGTCATAATTGCCCAATCCTCCAGTGTCTCCTTGAAAGTAGAAAATTTTCTCTGTAACGAGCCTGAATAGAAAAGATAAGCTTGTCCTGTCTGAATAATCTTGGAGAAGGCAGCATTTATCTGGCTCACACTTTAGTTATCATGATCAGGCTGTTAAAATTAATTTTAATGCATTTTACAGTAATGAAAAAAATAAAACATAACATTTTTTAATTTAATGGTTTTACAGTACAAATCACAACATAATAAAAAAACATCTGGTCTTTAGTATTTCTTAAAATGAGTTACTGTAACTGCAACCTCTGAAGAACCACATTACACAGATTCCACCATCTCATCATTCAAAAACTATTTGAAAATGCAAAAGCAGTGTGTGAAAAACTAGGTGCACCTTTAGGGTGCTGTAAAAATTTCATTACAACGGGATTATAAAGGACCGTGGTCCATTTTCACGCAAAAGGTTCTTATCTTGCAGGAGAAACATGTTAAATAATTTTGCTCCTGTTAAATTAAGAAGCAAGTAACATCAAAACTAAATGCATGTTCTTTATAATGAAGTGTGAACTGTAACTGTGTGATCGCAACCTTACTGCATCTGAAGGAATTAAAACACAACAACTGGCTCCCCATCCTCATTAGTGAAAAAACTGATGTTTTATGATTTTTTTTACGGCCCTATAGACTTCTATAGCCTTTTGTGATCCGCATCAGTGAAAATCAACGGATATGTTTCAGAACTTTTTCCACGGTCAATGGATCAGTGAAAATATCTGTTGTCTATGGGTGCTTTCACATTGCCTTTTATTTTCACTGATCAGATGAGTGTGTAAACAATTTTATACCTGTCCGTTGATTTTCACTGATGTGGATCATGGAAGGCAATATATGGGTCCGCTAAAAATACTGATGACAGGTCAATTTTTTCACGTATAAGGCTGAGAAACAAGGTGTTTTCAAAACAATGTTAAACCTTCAGTTCAACGCAGAGAAACAGAGACAAAGCAGACAAAGAGACAGAAGCATCTTGGAGAAAAAACAGAGACAAAATGCAATGTAAGTGCAATGGATGAGCATTACACACATCATTGTGAAATCACCCAAAGGGGGAAACACTTTAGTTTTCCAAGTTTTTCCAGTCTGTGGTTCATTGATTTTCACAAATGACTTAATGTTCCATTGTTTTTAATGGGTGATTTCACATTTCAGTTGTTTTCCACTGATCCATTATCCATGAAAAAAACTTAGATACCTGCACTATTATTTCATGGATGTAGATAACAGAAACTGAAGTATGTCAATATTTTGCAGCCACAGGACCAGGGTACCTTGCAGTCATGGAGGGATGTAACATTGCAGTTACCTCCATTTTATGTCTTCAAAATGACATTTGTTGCATCTGTCAAGTTGCATTAAGGGAAATCTACCATGAAAATACATCATGATTTATAAAGCAGGGACAATTACTCATAGATCCAGACACTGTAACTGTGGTAATATTCTTACATATTTTAATCATGGCCTCCTTTCTTCTAAAATCGAGTTTAACTTATGCTCCTGGGGTTTTTACTACAGAGCATCCATGCTGCAGATTCATATGTTGTTACGGTGTACAAAAAACATTTCCCGTCCCAATGTGAATTTCCTCTACTGCAGTGAGATTACAGGAAGAGGGAATGGGGAAATGCTGAGGAAGCAGAGGTGGAGGGGGAGACCGTGAAACAGCCTGTGAAGCTGTAGCATGGAGGGGCTCTGGTAACACCCCAAGGACCGCTTCAGGCTCATTAGCATTATTGTAAAAGTAGATTTTAGAAGGAAGGAGGCCATTGATAAATATAAGAGGATTACAATAGCTACGGTGCCTGGATCTTTCAGTACGTGTCCCTGGTTAATCATGCTTGATTTTGATGATAGATTTCCTTTAAATTGGTAACTTTCATGTGACTTTTTAACAAAAAAAAATGCATATCCACTGCAGACATTGGTCCACATTTATCAAGCTGTTTAAGGCACTTTGATAAATCTGATGCGCAAAAGATATCTAAAAATACAGAAAAATAAAACAAGCGGACAGCACATTATAACATCAAAAGGGGAGTAGATGTTCAGGGCTGTGGAGGTAACATGAGGGGAGAGGTTTATATGTATGCCCCCTGAAGGAATCTACTCACCAGGTAGATTATTAAGATTAGCCCTGAGTATATTGATGGGACTTGATGTTATACGATAAGTATCAAATGCAGAAAGGCAATTTTTAAAAAAAAAACTAGCAAATCTACAGCAGAGTGATTGAAAAAGTAATCATGGTATTATAATGGCCCAATTACAGGTGACTTCCCCTAGCAGGACCTTAACCCCTTCCCGACATTAGACGTAATAGTACTACATGGCGGGAGGTGCGTTCCCGCAAAATGCAGTACTATTACGTCAAGCTTCTGGCACGGAGCCGGGGCCAGAAGCTGCGGGTGTCGGCTATATATTATAGCTGACACCTGCCTCTAACACCCGTGATCGGAGATTTCTCCAATCACGGGTGTTAACCCCTAACACAATTTGAAAAATATACTGGGTTGCAAGCTGAGCCCTATTTGGAGCTGTCACACAGTCTCGGACCAATCCCCCGTCCAAACATAAAATATATAAAAAATCAATCTGACCGAAGCTCCTCTTAAGTCTTTTCAATATTCTTAGATAAATCCACAGTATCGTTCCACTCCCACTCCTTACACCAGAAAAATCCCTAAGGAGAGGGAGTGGAACGATACTGTGGATTTATCTAAGGGATTTTTTATAACCCCTAACACGCCGCAGTTGCGCTGACCACGGCGTGCAAGGGGCATTTCACAAGAATCGGACCCCCCCTGCGTGATCCTCCTCCGTGAGCCGGGTCCCTGCCTTCTAGCAGGACCCGGCTGTAGCACACTGAGCATGCGCAGCATCTGTATTACACTGTATAAGGTGAAGAATCAGTGGATCGCTTGTTTAAGCTTACCTGTAAAAGTGATAAAACACAGTTAAAAACATTTAATAAAAACATTTTTTAATTAAAAGAATTACCATATATACTCGAGTATAAGCCTAGTTTTTTAGCACAAAAAAAATGTGCTGAAACCCCAAACTCGGCTTATACTCGTGTAAAAAAATATAGGTTTTACCAGGTTTTTGTGGTAAAATTATTGGCCTCGGCTTATACTTGGGTCGGCTTATACTCGAGTATATCGAGTATATATAATTAAATTAAAGTACCCTAAACACAAACATTCCCTATACTCAAGCAATAAAATGAAAAAAACACAAAATCGACAAAAAAACCCACATATTTGGTATTGTCACGTCCGTAACAATCCTTACAAAAACTCAGAAACATTATTGGGACCGCTCGGTAAACGCCGTAAAAACAAAACCCAAAAATGTACATTTTTCATAAAATCTCTTCACAAAAATGTTCTAAAAAGTGATCAAAATAAGTTATGTGCGCCAAAATGGTATCAATTGAAAGGACAACTCAACACGTAAAAAATAAGCCCTAAACAAGCTCTGTCAACAAAAAATATTAAAGTTTCCGAAAAGATGGCGATGCAAAAACAAATGAGATTTCCTCTATATTAGTTTTTTTCCAGTAAAATTGTAAAAATAAATGAAAACTATATAAATGAGGTATCACCGTAATCGTAGTGACCTATAGAATAACGATAATATAGTGTTTTTAGTGTACGACCCCCAAAAAATACAAAAAGAAAGGAAACCAAAATTGACAATTTTCTTTTCACCCATACATTCCAGAGTTAATAAAATCTCATCAATAAGCTAATGACCGACTAAAATGAAGTATTTGTAAAGTGCATCTCATGTCGCAAAAAATAAGCCCTTATATGTCCAAATTGCCAAAAAAATAAAGATTGTATAGCCAATAAAAAGTGACAATGCATAATCTGCCCTGAATGGCGCAGCTTCCCTTCGATGCCCTGGCGTGAGCCCATGCAGCAGGTTACCACCACATATGAGGTATTTTTATACGCGGGAGGGATTGGGTATCAAAGTTTGTGGAGAGTTTTGGTATTTTATCCACTGAGAATTTGTACATTTTTTGAAAAACACATTAATTTAGCCCAAAAAAATGTACTTTCAAAATTGTTTCCCTGTAAAACAATTAAAGGGTTAACAAACTTCATAAAAGTTGTTTTATGTACGTTGATGGGTGTAGTTTCTATAATGGGGTAATTTATGGGGTTTCAATACCAATTATCCAGAAAATGTGTGGAAAGCAAGGACTGCTATGAACACCAACTATATGTACCTATATACAGGCCTTGTACAACAAAGTACACAAAATAAATGTATAAATACCATAATATGGAAAACACAAAATTTTATTGAACAAAATAATAATACACATATGATCACTGCAATAAAAACAACCCATAAAATCAATCCCTGGTGGACTAAAAGTACACCGCCAATCCTGTACAATCACATTGTAAACCACAGTCAGTCAATTCATTACAAGTGTAAACATAAGGTTTCAATGTAACACACAAGTCAATCAATATAATATATTACAAGTGTAAACGAGGGGTTATAACGTAAACCTAATCTAAATAACATGGAACCTGGTAGGAGGTCATATAAACCAAACAAGACAAAATAAAGTGCATCGTGCAAAATAGCTATATATACCAACCAGGCTGCATATTGAACAGGAGATGTGGCGCTGTACCAGACAACCCCTTTATGTTAAGTTATGTTATGTTAAGGACTGTCCACAAACCTCAATGAACTGAAGAAATGTGCTAAGAAAATATTTACTTCAAGTTATCATTGCTCAAGCCATTGAGTCTTTAGTGAAGATTTCTGGGAAAATATACTGTACAGCCGGGGTTTACTCTGCTGCTATATTATATATTACATACAGTGTGCAGGTGTCCACATCGTTAATTCATTTTATAAAGTTCAACTATAAAAACAAGAAAAAAATAGAAAAAGTCTACACGCCTTTTTATAGTTGTTCTTCATTTCATTGTTCTAAATTTTGTGCTTGTTTGGTAAAATGTCTGCTATTTCGGTCTGTGATACATAATTTCTCTTCCATGCTGTCCTTGTGATAAATGGCGGCAAGGCTCTGAGAAACTGTGCTGGAAGCAAAAATTCATTTTTTAAGAAGAAAGAGACATGCGGGACTTAATTTTGCGGCTCTTCTGTCATTTTTCATTAGCAGGCGGCAGCGAGTGTTAACAGCCCGCTGCATACAATTCCGCTCATCGGTTTTGTATATATTTTTGATGTTCCTACAAACCCCGGTGCGCATATGAAATAGTCTCACCTCTTTATTAGAACCTGAGAGAAACTGAGCGTGAAATGGATTAGAAGTCATTCTCGGCAGATTGCTAATAGGAATCCTTCATAAGGTTTTATCGTCAGAACCTGCTGACCACACATTACCTGGGGAGTTCCAAGAAAGGAGTCAGTGTCCTACAGACAAAGCTTAAGGGTGAGTGGCTGCACCAAGGACCTGTAGTGTATCACTTTTTTTTGTTGTTGCTGTAAGGTTGTTTCAGAATTTTAATGGGACTTGACAATGTCAAATTCAGCACTGTCATCTGTTACCAAAAAAGTGCAGAGGCAATTAAAGGGGTTGTCTACTCTTACACTTCATTAAGTTGTTAACATCCACTTTTCATTACAGAGAATGGGCTTAACTACTAGGGTAGCAGGGTTCTGCAACTTCACTGTGTTATTATCCCTGTTCAGTGACATGACTATATACATCACCTATGTGCAGGGGTAGGATTCAAATTTTTAACAACCGCCTCCGTACTTTGGGAGCAAGATGGCCCTTCGCATGGCACAACAAAAAAGAACACCTACTCTAATCAACAATTCCAATATTTAAAATGCTTTTGATATTATTACACTATTTACAGGGCCTTGTGAAAGTATTCATCCCCTTGAACTTTTCTACCGTTTACCACATTTCAGGCTTCAATCATAAAGATATACAATTGTAATTTTTTGGTAAAGAATCAACAATAAGTGGGACACAAATGAAGTGCAACGAAAAGGAATTCAGCCACGTCCGGGCCCGACGATGGAGAAGGGCCCGCACTTGCAGCTGTTCACTGCCATGTGCACTCCGGTTGCATCGCTAGGAAGAGGAGGTTTATCGCCCTCAACACTGATGCTTTAAGATACACGCTATGTGGGTTGTATCATGACGTTACTACACTGGGGCCAAAAGATAAGTTGTTTTGTTATTTTATTTTGGGCCCCATAAGTGTGCAATAATAGATAAGTATTTTCTATAGATCCACTAGAAGACCCCTTAACATGTTGAGGGGTCATTTCTAACAGGGTGATTGCACTCACATACCAATTGTGCAAATTCTTCCACTTAAAAAGATGAGAGAGATAATTGACATCATAGGTAGACTTCAACTATGAGAGACTAAATGAGAGAACACATCCAGAAAATCACATTGTCTGAATTTCAAAGAAATGATTTGCAAATTATGGTGGAAAATAAGTATTTATGTAATGACCCAAAGGGAATTTCTAAATTGTTATAATTAATGCATATGTAAAGAAATTGACATGACAAATGTAATGTTATTTTGTACCTAGAGTGTAATGTTGACCCCAAGTTGTTGTTAATTATTACTACAGGCTGATTGAGATCGGGATGAATCCATATCCTTATTGGCTGGATCCAGAAGGTGGGTGGAGATTTTCCCATCACTAAAACCTCTTAGATATAGTGGTAGAGTTGTCTTATGTTGAATTTGGAGTTAGTCAGAGTGAGGTAAAGCTGTGAGTGAGAGGAGAATTTTAGGAAAAGTGGCAAGGCTATTGCATGAGGTCACTGCTTAATAAGACCCCACATAATTATGTGAGTAATTATTGTGCTCAGCCCCATTTCAGATACAAAAAGAGAGTAACCACAAGTGTTATTTGTCTGAATAGATCCACACCTGCAGCTAGGGACTGTGGATGGTTCATTTCGGATGCCACAATAACAATTGGTGCAACAGGTATGTTGGGACATTCATCCATGCAGATCTCCTCTACAGCAGTCACTGGGCAACAAGGACTTTCAGCTCCCTCCAAAGGTTTTCTATGGGGTTGACATCTGAAGACTGGCTTGGCCACTCCAGGACCTTGAAATGCTTCTTACAAAGCCACTCCTTTATTGTCCTGGTAATGTGCTTGGGAACATTTTACTGCTGAAAGACCCAGTCACGTTTCATCTTGAATGCCCTTGCTAATGGAAAGAGTTTTGTACTCAAAATTTCAAAATACATAGTCCCATTCATTGTACATGTATGTAACAAAACCTACATGAATACAGCTGAAACGTGTAGGTTTTGTTACTTACATGTACACTGTTGTACACTTTTAATGGATAAGTAATAAAGGAACATAAATTTTACATGGATGTGCTCGAGCCTGTGACTCATTGTAATGTATAGTGTGCAGAAATGCCATATACTGCGATACAGAAGTATTGCAGTATATGGTAGGAACGATCTGACCATCTAGGGTTAATGTACCCCAGATGGTCTAAAAAATAGTGAAAAAAAAAAGAAAAAAAAAGTTTAAAAAATAAAAAAAATTTATAAAATATTAAAAGTTCAAATCACCCCCCTTTCCCTAGAATGGATATAAAACATAATAAACAGTAAAAATCACAAACATATTAGGTATCGCCGCGTCCCAAAATGCCCGATCTATCAAAATATAAAACCGGTTACGGCCTGCGGTGACCTCCGAGGCGGGAAATGGCGCCCAAATGTCCGAAATGCGACTTTTACACCTTTTTACATCACATAAAAAATGAAATTAAAAAATGATCAAAATGTTGCACAGACCTCAAAATGGTAGCAATGAAAACGTCGCATCATTTCGCAAAAAATGACACCTCACACAGCTGCATGCACAAAAGTATGAAAAAGTCAGAAGATGGCAAAAATGTTTTTTTTTTTTTTTCTTTTTTGTACACATTCGTTTAATTTTTGAAAATGTATTAAAACACAATAAAACCTATATAAATTTGGTATCACCGCGATCGCACCGAACCAAAAAATAAAGCTGAGGTGTTATTTTGAGTGCACAATCAAAGTCGAAAAAACTGAGCCCACAAGAACGTGACGTGCGTTTTTTTTTTCAGTTTTTCCACATTTGGAATTTTTTTTCAGCTTTGCAGTACACGGCATGTTAAAATAAATAACATTGCTGCAAAGTAAAATTTGTTACGCACAAAATAAGCCCTCACACAGGTCTGTACACGTAAAAATGAAAAAGTTATGCATTTTTGAAGGAGGAGAGCGAGAATTGAGCAGAAAAACCCTGCGTCCTTAAGAGGTTAATGTATTTGGCGCACTGCAAGAAAAACAAATGAAAATGTCAGAAATGGCAAACCAGATTCATGAAGGGGTTTAGAAGTTGGTAGACTTGCTTTTTTGTAGGTCTTATTTTGCGCCAGAAAATGCTGCAAAAAAGTGTTGTGAAACTATAAGCATGGGAGGGCTCCAAAGGGTGTTACCAGAGCCCCTCCATGCTGTAGCTTCACAGGCTGTTACAGTGTGCATAGAGCACTTCTCTCCTCCCACTATGTGTTTAAACTTCCTTTGCTGTAATGAGATAAAGCCTCCCAGAGCTATTCTGACTCATTATCATCATTTTAATGGTTGATTTTAGAAGGAAGAACATGGATAACAAATATAAGAAAATTACCACAGTCACAGTGGAGCACATTTACTTACCCGTCCTGATCGATCCTTGAAGGTGCCTCTATTCACTAAGATTGTGCGCCTGATATCCTGCATGTTTTACTTCCCCGCCGGAGTTCACCTTCTTTTCTTTCCGGTGCATGAAAGTGCATTGTCTTGCGACACAAATTGAATCTTAAATTGCGCGTTCAGTCCGATTCCCGCCAATTCCGATTTCCGTCCCTTGAAAGCCGGCACAGCTGCGCCAAAATCCGATCACGTGCGACACAATCCCCTGCTCAATAGCTGTCACAGCAGTGCAAATCCCAAAAATGTCGGAAAGTCAGACGCAAATGCGATCCATGGACTGTTCTTACTTAATAAGCCCCAGTTTCTGGATCTATGAGTAAGTGTAAGTTATAATGCTTGATTTTGATGGTAGATTTCAGTTTAAACAACCCAAAAAGCAGGAAAATATTAAAGGACATAAAGGTTATTTGTATTGCTTTTCTATTTCGCTCTATTCCTCCTGTCAGTACATGTTATGGTAGCTTGCTTCTTGTTGGTGGACTTTATACTTGTGATTGTCCCTGACACTCCCGTGCCTTCCTTGTTATGATAGATGATTAATCAATCTAAGATTTTCCGTGCCCTGCATGCTCTTCTGACAAACCCCATTCAAAGAGATACAGTTTATAAATTGGTGTGTATTTCTTTCACTCATCGTGCTGTACGGCTCAATCCTTTTCATCCATTCATTAATGCCAACATATCACCTAGACATTTTGAAATGCAGAAGTTTTTCCATGTAGATCTGCTGCAGATTACCTTGACCATGATGCGTATATTATGCATATGTGCATATTTCTTGCAGATAATGATGCAGATTAGGTGATAAAAGTCTGAGACTTAAAATGTAGCAAATCAGAAACGTGAACTGCCCATGCACAAAAATGTTAAAGTGACCTGAATTGACTGAAGTCATTGCCAATACAACTAAATGGGCCAGCAAACCATTATCCATAGCCACATGAGTAGCAAATTCTACAGGATTATTATGAGTTACATGGTCAACCGTGGGCTGTTTTCACGTCTGTATTGGATATTCTCAGATTTCTGGGATATTTCTACAATGTAAAGGTGGGAAGCCCACAATCTTTACCTTAAATTTTCCCTGAGAGTAATAGGGGGCCCGACTTTGTAAATGTTGCACTGGCTCCTCCAATGTATTAAATTGGCCCTGAATGCATCCCTAGTAAACAACTAGCCACAATCTCTCACTGCTATATCATTTATTTACTGGTAGTGGACCCTATGGATCAAGCTTTGAAAATCCGTCTGTGACACTCTTCATACTCCCTTAATGATGCCATGACATGCAGGTATGTCATGGAGTGTTTTGGGGTCAAACTATAGACAGACTGACAAGGTAAGAGTTATGGTACTCTGATGTACAGAGAAAATTTTGATGACCCATACTAGTCCCAACACGCATTACAGTTTACCATTGTGACACTAATATGTATGTGATGTGGTTCACTAACACCACTGTTACTGACTACAGTACTGATCAGACATAGGCAGAAGTATTCTAGTTACTAGTATCTAGTAACTTACAGGTTACAATCTGCTACTTTGGGTAATAGCTACAGGATGTCTTCTCTTGGCTTTCGCATGCACCACAGATGACCACGCTGTGCTCCACGTATACATATTAGATACCCCTCATACCACAACCGACCAGATTATACGCCACCCAGTGTATTTCATATATACTCTACCTTACACACCATAACTGACCAGGTTGTATCACCCACATATCTCAAATCTGATCAGGTTTTACCTGCTTTCATTTCTTATATATACTATGCCTCCTACATAAATTGTAATACACACTATGCCCCTTTAATAAATTATAAAGAACCCACTGACTACAAATATTTACTGTGGCCACTAAATCAATAAGTTTATAAGGATATATCATTATATATTATGAAGGTTTTAATTTAGTATGGGGATAATATGCATGAGCTGTAGTCAATAATAATTAATATTTCCCAAAATAAAGGCAAAAGAAACTGGAGACTGTATATTGAATTGAGGGACTGGTGGGGTGCACTCTGTTATGGTAATCATGTATGCTCTCATAGGAAATGTGATATGCTAAAGATCTCTGTCCATTGTCAGCATCTTTTTGTATCAGGTGTGGTAGAGCAGTAAATGTATCAAATATGCTGTCACGGGTGTCCCTGCGATCCATGTCTCGGATTGCAGGCACACCCATGCTCCTCTCCGTGGTGCTGCTTGTTCCAGCCCTCGCTTACCTCTCTACGCTCCAGCTCCCGTCCTGGCTAGACCTTGTGCATGTAACCGCACTCTAGGACTCGCATGCACTGGCTCTCTTAGATTTAAAAGGCCAGTGTACCTCTGATTGACTGTGGCACTTCCGGGTTTCCTATTTAAGCTGGCTGCTCCCAACATTCCCTGCCGGATCTTTGAGCTCACTGCCTTAGAGAAAGCTTCCATTGCATTCCTTGTTCCTGTTCCTGTCTCCAATCCCGTTCCTGCATTGATCTCCAGTTGTGACCTTGGACATGACCTCTGACCTAGAATCTCTGCCGCCTGCCCTGACTTGCCTGCCTTTGCCTGATCCCGAGGCCGGGTGCCACTTAGATTCCTGGCCCAGGTGTCGGCTAGTGTCATCTCTCGCTGTGGTCCAGGGGGTTCACTGACCCTGAAACATGCCACATGCTTTGTGCTCCAGCATATGATGTTCCCCCACCCCTTGGCCAGGCTAGATAACTGTCTCTCTGGCCCTGCCTGGCAATCCGGGCTATAGACAGTGTGACTACTAGAAAAACAATCCAGCTCACTTCCTCTAATTATGTGGACTCCAGTGCCTAATGCACTCACATATGCTGTGCTCTGCCACTGCTAAAAGCGTGACAGAGCAGGCAGTGATATACACGGACAGTTCCTGCTCCATCACTATAGTAGTGTGTGGGACGGAATGCCAGTGTTCCAGCATCGCACAGTGTAATTACGTAATCACGCTGCCAGCGCTGGGCATAAGAACACAGAAGCCCAGAGGAACACAGAGTACTGGAATGCATGTGCTCCTGGGATAGGCCCCCGCCCACCCTAGCAGGCTGCTGCTGCACTCCCGAGAGTGGAGGCTGCTGCTGAATATTTCGGTGAGTGGAGGCTGCTGCTGGACATTTCAGTGAGTGGAGGCTGCTGTCGGTCATGTTTATTAAGTGAAGGCTGCTGTTGGTCATGTTTATTGAGTGGATGCTGCCGGTCATTTTTATTGAGTGGAGGCTGCTGTTGGTCATTTTTATTAAGTGAAGGCAGCTGTCTGTCATGTTTATTGAGTGGAGGCTGCCGCTCATTTTTATTGAGTGGAGGCTGCTGTCGGTCCTTTTTATTGAGTGGAGGCTGCTGTCGGTCCTTTTTATTGAGTTGAGGCTTCTGTCGGTCATGTGTATTTAGTGGATGCTGCTGTCATTCATGTAGGAGTGGAGGCTGCTGTTGGTCCTTTTTTATTGAGTGGAGGTTGCTGACGGTCATTTTTATTAAAAGCAGGCTGCTGTCTGTCATTTTTATTGAGTGGAGGCTGCTGTTGGACATTTTTGTTGAGTGGAGGCTGCTGCTGGACATTTTAAATGGAGGCTGCTGTGTGGGAAGGCTGTGTCATGTGTGAGAAGGGGGTGGCAGCATAATTGGGGCCCTGAACCCAAGGTTGCATCCGGGCCCACTACTGTCTTGTTACGCCACTGTTTACTAACCCTAACTTCCTCACCCTCACTGACCAACCATAATCCACTAACCCTAATCTATTTACCCACACATTAACCCATGGCTACTAACTCTAATCAACTTATCGTAACTCACTAATTTTAACTCATTAACCCTAACTCACTCAAGTTAAAGGAAATCTACCATCAAAAACCATCATGATCAAGATCTTCTTACTTTCAAAATCAACTTTCTGAGATGTACCAAGTATTTCAACAGGGCAAATAAAGCCCTGTTCTTATGCTGCTCTGTCCTTATTATCCTCAGTACACTATTCTCTTGAAAAGTTTTACATTGTACTTAAATGAACAAAAGTTTGTGAACAGTAAACATAACCACAATGGTTGGAGCAAAGAGCCACAAGTGGAGTTAATTCTGGGACATATTTTCCACCACCCAAGAAAGCATGGTATACCCCAAAATCCAAATTCTCCCACCGGATCTGTTACGGTTGGGAGGCATATTAAACATGCCTGTAGATTACAGGCCCACATGGCTGCTTTCAAACCACAACAGTCTGCTGTCTGAGGCCCGTTGACAGAAAGAAAAGTCTGCCGATCTATTAACTAGGTCATGAATGGGAAATGCTCTGAGTTTTGCAGCTTAGGCAGTTGGCCACACATTAGGCTGTGGAAACAATGGTCAAGGCCATGAGAACTACTGATTCACATAACAGTAATAAATGTTCATGTGCTGTCTGTTGTTTTTTAAGGACAGCACATTGCCACATTAAATGCAATAGTTTTTAATGCTTCTGATCACATGGTCATGTTTTTCACATTTGTAACACAAATGTTGAGCTAAGCCCCCAGTCGTAGCAGAAATGCAGTATAAAACCTCAAGAGAAGACAACCTTTGGTTGATTTCAGCTGTTTTCTGTTGCTTGCAAAATAGATAAGAGTAAAACTGACTGCCCTTTGATGTGCCACTGACCTAATGGCAACATCTTGCAACATTTTCCTAAGTATTTCCTGCGCCACTGAGGAACTGTAGTGGATTGGCAACTTTTTGAGAAGTTTCACTTCATAAATCTAGTGTATGAAAAAGGATTAAACTAGATCATGATGATTTTCTCTGTACACAATCGTGGTCAGATAACAAACAGACAGGTATCTACTCAGTTCAGTTGGTACAAAAACACCTAGAAACAACTGCATATGAAAATGTCCCTAGTGACTGTTCATTTCTCTGTCCTCCTCATTCACCCCAGCAGCTGACACCACCCACTGCTATGTGAAATGATTTTTCTTGCCGTATTTCTAGGTTGATTATGACAGCTGAAGGAAGACTAAATTAACTTTGTGCCTAATTAAAGTATCATAATTAAAAGACAGGCTGTAGCAACAAACCATTTGTGGTGCTTAAGATTAACCAATTTTTCTTACACTGTCCTCAAAGGTAATTACTAAAATTTGATTTATACCAATGTTTCTGCGGTTGGACTTGTGTTAATGCTTTAAGGAGAAGTTTAATAAACAGCGCTTTTCAGTCTTACAGTGGGGCTCAACATTAGAGGGTCCTCACTAGTGGCGCTATTTCCGAACTTTAACATCAAAAGAAGAATGATAGAATAAATGTAGCCTGTAGAATAAAAAGTTCTGCAACTTTTTTCAAACTTTTTTCAGTTCCTTCATATTTTCAATGTCTCCCAGTAAATGAAATCATGAAAGAGATTTTCCTAGTTTATCCAGGCAAAATTTTAGATCATGAGATTGTATTCCAGTTTACATTTGTATCTGTATCAGGGGCTCTTTAACATGCTGAGACATTGATGGATAACATTTTTGTGTACTTGTATTACAAACCCTAAGTTTTTCATTTGTTGTTCTGTCAATAAGTTATGTACCACTTTTTTTTTACACCAAAGGCTGTTTATTAACACTTTTTAGAGAAAATAATTTTCACTTTTTAAATTTTATTTGATTCAAAATTGTATACAGCCTTGGCAACAGTTTGGTTGATATATTTCCGTACTTTGCATTTTAGTTATTATTATTAATTATATAGCAGTCTTTTACAGAAATTTGGACATCCATCGGTGCCCAAGTTATAGGCAGGGGCGAATGTCTCTATAACACATCCCACACTACTGCCCCACACAGTGTTGAGATGCAAGTTCATTGGAGTGGCACTTAGATTACCAGCATTGTCCCTGTCGGTGTGACCTTCTCTTGGTCTAGTATCCTCTCAGAGAAGGGGAGCAATCCTATGTCACACTAAGGGTCTGAGTTAGTATTTGGGGGCCCCAAGAAATAACTTTTCCCTAAAATGGCAAATTTGCCCTTGGTTACAGATGAAAATAGACAGCATAGGGTAAATTATCACTAGCAGAGCGGATCTGGTTCTTTCTAGCTCAGCAGCACTGTCATGCCAGTGAGCATGGGTTGGGTGGGTTGCCAATTGACCTTCCATGTATGTATATTGGTGGGACCGTCTGTCATGAGACCAGAAAGGCCACTGGTAGTATTAATTGTCCAGAATAGTGATTCTACTGTCCTAAATGCTGGAGACCATAGCTAACAGAAATAAAGCTGGCGGTAAAACTGGGCCTCAGAACCCCATCCTATTTCCAAACATCCAGCACAGGCAAAATAATGCTGGTAGCATATATACACAAAACTACCACGGTCACAGTGTCTCACTGCACTGTGACTTAGCCAGCCGGGGGCAGTACAAATTTCAGAGCAGACCCTTTTTTGCTCATGTTGTGGTGGTGTGCATGAGGCCCAATAAGTATATTCCCTTATAAGTATGTTTCCTGTACCCAATATTGCAATATTTCTCACCAGTAGTGCTACCAGATTTTGATCTGCTGACTTCTTGTGGGTCATGTTTGCTGGTATTGTGTATCCAAATACACAATTTTAATTTCCCAATCTCCCTGTCCAGTAAAATGAACAGATCTGGTAGAGCCAGAAGAATTGCCACTTCTGTTCACTACATAGAGCTCATTGAAATTAGAAAGCTGGAAAAGAGGAGAACTGATATTTGTAAACTGATTATTTGACAAGATATTATGAGGATGTACGGAGATATGTAACACTCATAGTTAAATGGGAAAATCCAGAATACTGTCTACAGTATGCGTAAACTTCTTACAAAATTATAAAACTTTATGTTGGGGGACATAAACTATAGAATTGCAGTGGAATATCTGCAGCAATTCTGACCAAAGAAGAGACCAGCCTACAGCCAAATTAATTCTGAAACTAGAATCTGCAGTCTGTGGATGGGATTGATCACAGCAAAATTTCAACTTTGTTTGACAAGTAGTAAGATATATATATATATCCATAGGTTTCACAGTCTCCAAAATGGTAGCAAAGAAACCCATATCACCCTGAAAAAAAAAATTGTGTGCAAGGTTTCAATCTTTTGAAATCTATTAAAACACAATAAAACCTATGTAAATTTCCACATGATCGTACTGATCCAAAAGAGTGTCACGGGTGCTCCCGCGATCCATGTCGCGGATCGCGGGTACACCATGCTGTGCTGTATGCCTGTCCCCATCCCCCTGACCAGACTTACCTCTCCTGGCTCCTAGCTGGGCTTCGGGTCCTGGCGTGTAGGCTGCACACCTCCTTCCCTCCAGGCTGCCTGCTCCCGCTGCTAGGGCGCGTGCGACGACTTCTCAGGATTTAAAGGGCCAACGTCCTCCTGGACGTTTTGGCACTGGCTAATCCTACTCAGCCTTTATAATCCGGCACCTCCCTTCCTTCCTGACCGGATCTTCAGCATTCTATGGAACTTCCAAGGTTTACACCTCGCCTCGCTTTCCACAGTGGTTCCTGTTGAAGTTATTGCCCATCAGCGTTTCCAGACGCTCCTGTCTTCCAGCGTTTCCAGATGCCTCCGTGTTCTTCCAGCATTTCCAGACACCTTCGTGTTTCCTGTCTCCAGCATTCCCATACGCTCCTGGTGTGTCCTGTCTTGCAGCGTTTCCAGACGCCTCCGTTTTCTTCCAGCATTTCCAGACACCTTAGTGTTTCCTGTCTGCAGCATTCCCATACGCTCCTGGTGTGTCCTGTCTTCCAGCGTTTCCAGACGCCTCCGTTTTCTTCCAGCGTTTCCAGACACCTCCGTGTTTCCTGTCTCCAGCGTTCCCGTACGCTCCTGGTGTGTCCTGTCTTGCAGCGTTTCCAGGCACCTCCGTGTTCCTCCAGCATTTCCAGATGCCTTTGTGTCTCCTGTCTCCAGCGTTCCCATACGCTCCTGGTGTGAGCTGTCTTCCAGCGTTTCCAGACTCCTCCGTGTCTCCTGTCTCCAGCATTCCCATATGCTCCCTGCTGTGCCTTCCAGGGTTCCAGTCCAGCGGTGTCTTCAGTCCGTACCAGTGTTCCTCTGTGTTCCTGCTGTCATCCCAGGCTTGGTCTGTTTCCTGCATACTCGGTACCTTGGCTACCACCGCGGACCTCCAGCGGTGGTTCTGAGGGTCCACTGGTCCGCAGACTCCTCCCTCTGGACTCCATCTCCCACACTGGTCCAGAGGGTCCAGTGGTCCATAGACCACTCCCTCCGGACTCTTCCCATAGAGACTTTCCTCCTGGGTACTCCCAGGTACCTTCCAGTTGTTTGTGTGACCCGTTACAAAGAGTAAAGGGGAGGTGACATGTGGAGAACACAGTAAAAACCATGAAAACAGGGCCCTCAAGAAAATTGATGAAAATTTTTTCATCAATTACAAAGCATTTGGAATTTTTCCTCACATTTCAATACATGCCATGCAATATTAAATACTGACACTAGGAAGTACAATTTGTTACACTGAAAACAAGCCTTCATACATGTAAATGGTGAAATAAAAAAGTTATGGATTTTTGAAGGGAGGATCATTAGAGGGGTTAAACAACATTGCAAGGTGACTTTCATATTAACCCTTTCATGGTTTACTGGTACTGGGATGAGAGCACAAACTAAGACACACCAATCTCTTAGAAAATGCAGAAACTCTCCATTTTATTAGTGCGCAGCTGCATATATAAAACATAAAATCATCAGCATAGGGGACATGAAAAGGTGATACAGAATACTGCAATGCTATTGGCCATAATGAATATCTCCCAATAAATTCACTTTCCCAAAACATGTAGGTGAACTTTATATATTATTTCTCACACTGATCACTGTCTCCAGGGAGACAGAATGTTTATACTAATTGCCCTTGTGTTAGCTCTGTATAAGTCACAACATGGCCTTCACATATTCACACAGAGAAACTGAAGAAAAGATAAGATAGCTAATGAAGACACAGTAATTTCTAAACACTTTCACACAAAATGAAGTCTCCAGTCATTTCGATGGCTGTACACAGATCAACATTATCCCTGGCTAAGAGTAAAATGTCCGCTTGATCTCCAAAATGGCGCCTGTAGAGGATTATATCTCTCACAACATCACAAAATGGATCAAACAATGGCAAATAAAATCAAGGTAAGGAAAAACTTACAATTAGGTAAGCATTCACAAGAGAGCAGTACTAAAAGAGCCCTTCTTAATAATGTTTTTCCTTTAAGGTTCTGTCCCCTCGACGGAACCGAGTCATTGTCCTCCTCTTTTTATAAGAGTCTCTCATTTTATCACCTCAGCTTTTTCTGGAAACACTTTGCTTCAGCTGACACAGACTGAGACGCACTATAATTGTTTAGTGCTGCGCAGAGCTTCCAAATGCTCAGAGAGGCGATGAAAAGTCATTTTCTAAAAGATGAATTCTGCGAACATAAAGATACTTGGAATTGTTATAAATGTTCCTACATCTAAGGTTTAATAAGCATGTATAGCTGACAGAGCCCCCCGGCTATAAACCCACCATCACACCACTCACAATAGCAGAAATCTCATTCTTCTTAAATGTTAGGAAACTCTTACTGAAGCACAGATGTAAGGCATACATACATTAAAGAGCACCTTTTTAGTGTGTATTGTATGAAGGCCATGGGGCTTATACAGTATACCTGAAAGCATACTACAATAAGATTTCTAGTCTCTGTGGCAAAACACAGGAAGAGTTGTGTTTCTCCCAAATTTCTTCCATTTAAGCATTATTGAGGCCACTGTGCTTTTAGAAACCTTGAGTGCTGCAGAAATTCTTTTGTATCATTGGACAGATCTGTGCCTTGCCATAATTCTCTCTGAGCTCTATGAGTAGTTCACTAGGCCTCATGATTCTACTGTGCTTTCACATGCACTGTGTGTCTTATATGGACAGGTATGTGCCTTTACTTATCAAATCCAATCAGCTTAATTAAAATAAGCTGAACTCCAATGAAGGGGTAGAAACATCTCAAGGAGGATCACAAGGAAATTGGGAGCATGTCAGTTAAATATGAGTGTAACAGCAAAGGGTCTCAATATTTATGGCTACATATTATTTCAGTTTTTCTTGTTTAATAAATTAGCAAAAATATCTACATTTCTGTTTTTTGCTGTTAAAATGAGATGCAGAGTGTGTATTAACCCTATAGCACAAAAAGACGTACCTGTACGTCTTGTTGCGTAGGGGGGAGTATTAAGAGGGCTCATGGGCTCAGTCCCCTTTCATACTCACCGGGTGTTTGCTTCACATTGACTTCACTTCACTAACCTGTGGTAACCCTTTGAGTTTTAGGCTATCTATTACAATGTGTGATTTGCACATTGTAAAAGATGATGTGCAAAATCCCCATATACTGCCATACTGTAGCAGTACATAGTAGGATCAATCAGACAACCTAGGGCAGTGGTGGCGAACCTATGGCACGCGTGCCAGAGAGGGGACGCAGAGCCCTCTCTGTGGGCACCCGCACCTATGCCTGAACCACTGCCGGAGGCTCACTGGAACTGACCCTGCTCAGCCGATCTTCATGCTGTGAAGTTGTCAGGTCTCTGTGGAGTTTCCTGTGTGCCAGCGCTGCTGTCTGCTCACAGCTAACACATTCCTCAGCATGCAGCAGCACGGAGCCGGCCACAGAGGTCAGAGGTCGCATGTGGGCGGAGTCACAGACGCTGGACACTCACACAGCGTCTCCTGCCTCAGCCCATGCTCTCCTCCCGCCTGTCATCAGGAAGAACTGAGGATAAGCTACAGATGCAGCACAGGAGTCCAGGCTGTGAGAAGGCTGCTGGGTGATAGCTGCTGGGTGAGCTCTCAGTTATGCTCATTCCACTTGCATTTATCCTCCTTTGTCACCCGACCCCACAAACAGCCCTGATGCTTATTCACTCACTGTACATAGGACTGCAGGATCCCAATCCCTATCAGACACTCCTGTGTATGGAACAGCACTATTGTACTTACACAGGACTGTCTCCTTTACATGGAGGGAAAAGCAGCAGTCCTATGTAAGTTACATGCATAGGACTGCTGCCTCACCCTCCCTCAGGCAGTCCTGTAAAAGGTTTTACCCTGTACTTTTTGTGTCACATTGAGGGATATACAGCAGTCCTAAGTAAACTATGGAACATTAGGCTGCAGCAGTCCTGTGTGGTACAAAAGCCAATTTGAGTAACAGACTGCTGCATTTTATCGCTCCATAAGTTACATAGGACTTCTGTAGCTAGACAGTTTTCATTCATTACATAGGACTGCTGCCTCTTCCTTCATGTAAAACAGTGATTTATAAGGTAGCAGTCCTATGCAAGAAAAGAAAGTTGGCAGACTGCAGCAGTCCTGAGTAATATTTGCGATCTGGTATCCCAGCAGTCCTGTGTAATATATGCGATCTGGTATCCCAGCAGTCCTGTGTAATATATGCGATCTGGTATCCCAGAAGTTCTGTGTAAACTTAACACTGGACTGTTAAGCCCAGTAGCTCATTATGTATGTAGTGATCTATTTTTTTTATTAATTACTAACCTAGGACTGCTGCAGATTTTCTAGTTATCTATGTTGGCATTATTGGGCAGTTTGCATTTTAAAACGCAATTCAATTTAGAAGCACTAGAGAGGAGTTACTACTGATCAGGTACTGGCCCCGAGTGTGAATTGCCTTATTGGCACTTTGTGTTAAGTAGGTACATTTTGCGTTTTAGTTTGGGCACTCGGTCTCTTAAAGGTTCGCCATCACTGTCCTAAGGTATTTACAGTTTTTGCAAGTAAACATTAAAAAGATGTACTAATTTCTATGCATAACTATGGAACGAAATGAAAGTATTGAAAAATATTGTATGGCTATGAATTTATAAAGTAAAAGCAACACTTTTTTGAAAGAATATCTGTTTGGTCAATTTTTGGACATTGTTCATTGAATGCTTTAATTATTTCTCACTGTGTACTGTTCAGCCACCATACTTAGAGCTAAGCTGACTACAAGCTTCCATTATACAGGCATGTACATAGAGCTGAGCTGTGTTATCTAAGCTGTCATTATATAGGCATATCCATATTTCATAGCATTAAGATGCTGTATCTTAGCTGCTATGATATAGGCCTTCACCTTATAACTAGATTAGTTGTAGTATGTAAGCTGTTATTATATAGGCATTCACCCTAAATAGAGCTCTGTCGTTCTGGGTTTTTTGGTATTGCGTCTGCATCTAACTGCAAGTTCTGGTGGTGGTCAATGGACCCACATCATCCAATAAGTGGCCTCTTCTATCCATGGAACAACACAGGAAGTGAAGTCCCCTGGAAAACGGAACAATGTCTACTCATTGGATAAATTAGGTCCCATAACCCCTTGAACTGTGGGTTTGATCCAGGCCTGAAAGTGGAAGTACTGTGGCAAAGTGGGAACTGGGAGCCAGAGCAGGGTAAATAAGTGCTAGCACCCTGGTGGTATCCATTTTCATGCAAGTCCCCTGTAAAGAAGTGGCTCAGCCAATGGAGGTGCAATGTTTTCACCACTGTTCTCTTGTGAAACATACGTATGACAGTAATGTCAAAAGAAATGGCATCAATCATATACTTTTTGGAAAATACCCACCTAGGCCAACACTGCTGTTCTCCAACAAGTAACCAAGATGCTCAAACATGGCCTTTTGGTTTTGTCGACTAATTCTGCAGAAATAGCAGAGAAATCTGCAGCAACTTGCCACCATTTTGGGAAAGGCAATTTGCTGGAAATAAAAAGGAAATAAGAAATTTGAATCAGCATTTTTGGGTTTTCAGATAAACATGAATATTTGAACCACCACCAACCAACCTGGGACTTGTCTCCTCCCAGAACGTTAACCATGACCTCCATAACAGTTTCATGCATCCCTAGAACTCTCATCAAGTTTGGATGCTGATAGAAGACTTTGTTGTTCATGATATCACTAAAAACAATTAAATGGTATAGAATTCATGACCCACTGCCTGTGGTCGGTATTTATTATTCATTTACTTCTTGTCCCCTTATTCATTATCTATATGTATTATATATGCCACCTTCACTGTGAGGTGAGTGCAATGTTTTATTGGTGTGGTAGCTTACTTTAGCCTCCACTCCCTTGAACACTACTAGTTATCAAGGGGACAACATAATCAAAACCCGATTAGCACATAGGCAGTGTGTGTTGTTTTATCTGTATGTCGTTCCAATAAAATGTGTCATTTTTATATTGTTATTTCGTTCACACAGACTATTTATATTTACTATATGCTATGGTATGGATTTATCTTGTGTGAACTAAGTAATGTTTTGGTGGCTCCCATTGTGGCGCCAGGGGTTAATGAATTGTTGAAAAAAAGTGTGGCAAAAAAAGTGTTGGGAAACTAGAAGTGCAAGAAAAGTGTTGGATTCCCCAGCTGTTCCCAAATTGTGTGCCCACAAAAAACTAAAATTCATGAGTGTCTGAAAAGCACCATTATTGTGGCACCACCTAAACCACATGAATAAGGCGAAATAGGTGCACACTGCGTCAGGCTTACAATAAAAATGATAGCCCAACACAGTTAGACAATGCTACGAAAATCTACAAATTATTTTAATGGAAGGCTGCAATATATTTTGCAGTGTAGGCATAGAGTAGGTGTTTCCTCAGCAATAGGATCTCATTGTAAAAAAAACCCTACAACATAATTGATAGTAATAAGACTAACTATACTTAGCCTATAGAATCATTTCTCTGAAAATACATCTGTTTAATTTTCAGAGCTTTTATAGATTAAAAAAATTTCATTTTCTGATAACAACTCCCCCTCCCCCCAACCATTTCCCTGGCCTCAGAAATCTCTTCTTATCCCTAGTTTGCTTCATGCAGAGAGTCTATTACTCTCAGTACATCATCCTGATCATAACTCGCACCGGACTGAAGAATCTTGAGCCTTGTCTCATTATTCTAAATCTTTCCGAGAGACGCTTTTCCTGTCCTTCTGACACTGACGAGGAGATTTGTGTTTTGTCTGCATTTCATGAGATGATAAGTATAAGGACGTTCGCTCACATCTACGGCATCGTTTCCCAGAGGTGTGATGAGGATTATCTCATTTAACCATCAATCAAATACATGGAAATTACACAGTGGCAGTCAGACATGGTGTTGGGATTATTGAATCTTACTTCCCCTATGAATGCATAATTCATCTGTCTGGTTGTTTTAAGTTATGATCTAGTTTTTATAACCTCAGTTCTTAATTAAAGAGGTAGAAACATTTTTATAAGGCAGTGTTGCTATTACTTTAACAAAAGAAGAGCATCTATGACACGAGCTTGAGAGCCAACCAATCTAATGTCTCATAATACTATTCTAACTAGTGTACACACTTATTTCTGTAGAATTCATATTGTAAGTTCCCCTACATAGATCTCTCCTATATGAGCCTGTGTGATTTATGGCAGGTTGGAGCATTGGTGCCATTGGTCCTATTAATCCACGGAGCCATACAATGCCACTTTTGTTCACAAATTGCTGTGTTCCTACAGCTACTGATCTCCTTAACGTTCTTTATGGATCTATTCGTAAGGAGGGTCCTAGAACTACAAATTGTGCCCCTAGTGCACAAAGTTGCCACCTCTGCAATTCAAGAATACAAGTCACAATAAAACCAACAAATAGCAACTAGCTAAAATACCTAGATTGTTGTAAGCTCTTATCTGACTAAATTACTTAATTCCTTCTTTTGTGTAAACGCTTGCCTGTTTAAGCTTAAAAACTGACCTCCAAAGTCATATACATATGATCTATAAACAAGAAAGCTTGAGAAGAGTCATGCTGATATTCTGCAGGGGGTATCACTTCAGGTGCCCACATCTAAGACTAATGTAAAACCTTGAACCATACATATTAAAGATAGGAATCTCATCTTTCAAATTGCCGCATGTATAGAAAAGAAATAGACATTCCCATCTTACACGTCTATATTTTCTGTTCTGTGCCCCATATAATTACACAAGCCTGATGAGATTCTTACTTTTAATATGATACCAAAGCATGTATCTAGGTATTATAGAGCCCAAGATATGGGCATCTGAAATAATGGTTTTCTTCCAGCCTCTAAAAATTACTCATCTCAAGCAAATGAGCAGAGGCGTAACTCTTCTCTTCTCATTTGAAATTTAATTTGGAGATGCTTTTTAAAGGTAAACAGGCAAGGTTTGAGATAAAAGAGGGGAACTAAAAAACGAAAAAAAAAAAAGGATATTTCATAGCCTAGCTGAGGGGGGTGGCAATTTAGGAGGTAAAAGCTGTTGGCAAAGTCCCTCCAAATTCAGTTATGAGTGTCAATCGAAAGGAGGACTTGGAATTTTCAACAGCAAACATGCATTGTTCAATAACGTGTACCCTTTACCTGAACATGTAGGTGTCTGGCTTCTGTATGCAAGAAATGAATGGCTACAGGAGCTCATTATATCCTGAACTATTCTGACAACTGAGGGCAAATGTTAAATGTGATCCTCCATCCAAACGAGCATATTAAACGTACATTAACGGAGCACTTAGCTCGGCTGCTTCTACATTCATTTAAATATAATTTTTTTCTATTTAAAATGCAATATTGTTTGTATCTGCAAAACTTTTAATGGCTAATACTTATAAAACCTGTTAAGTATTATCCTCAGAGCCAGATTAAAGGGGGGGGGGCGCACAGGGAGAGTGCCCCAGGGCCCCCACCACTTCGCCCCCTAAAATGGGCCCCCACCAAGTGTGGCGATTCGGGCGGTTCCATTGCCCGCAATCGCCCACTCGGTGCTCCGATATTTACACTGCTTGCCGCGCGGTATAGTATACAGCATCCCCCTATGAATATACAGCCCCCAGTTATACCTACAGCCCCCCCGGTAATATACAGCAGCCCCCCATGAATATAGAGACCCCCCAGTTATACATAAACCCCTAATAATATACAGCATCCCCCCCATGAATAAACAGCCCCCAAGTCATACATACAGTCCCCGAATGATATACAGTAGCCTCCCATGAATATACAGCCCCCCCCAATAATATACAGCAACCCCCTTTATTATACAAACCCCCATGAATATACCCCCCCCCCCCCGTGAATATACAGTAGCCTCCCATGAATATACAGCCCAACAGTTATAAATACAGCGCCCCATAATCATAACAGTTCCAGTAAAATAATAAATCTGTACTCACCTCCCGTTCACGATCGCGGCGACCTCCTTCTACTCTTTCGGATGCCGCCAGTACTTTGTATCTATGGCAGCCGCCATTATAAAACACAGCGGCACAGGATGTCAGATTCGGTGACGGGTGTGGCGCGGCAGTGTGAGTCACGTCTCGCGCGCCTGCAGGAGGATGCAGATATCCCGTCACATTACTCTAATAGCTTTCTATTAGAAATTCTGCAGCTAACATTGAAGCCCCTCTGTTTAGTATCACTTCCAAATGAAAAGAATCCATGAAGTGTCCTTTCTCTCGTGCTGGGTTATTTACAATGACAAAGGCTACTGTGGTGTACTTTGAACCCGAAATATACCCCTCATGAAGTAGGTAATGTAATGTGTGGAGTGCTCCATTCGTCCCTTACTACCTGCTGGATCCAACTGATGTCTAGTGCTAACTGGGTCCTTTGTGGTATATTTGCTACAATATGGGGCTACCTGATCTACTTCACCTTTTGCATCCTGTTTCTTCAATTGTCTTGTTATATTTTACATCTGGGCATCCATTTGTTTTTACCATGACTAATATGTCTTTATTGGGTATAGAGATGCAGCATACTAATACTGTCATATTTGGAGGTGATTTGGGTGGGCCACTTTGCCCACACCAATATATGTTATTTTCTGTGTATTTTTGTACCTTTAAATGCTTTAATATTTGTATGTACTGTGTTTTTGTCTACATTTTGGCTATGTAATAAAGCTTATTACCGTATATTCTCAAGTATGAGCAAAGTTTTTCAGCACAATAAATAGAATTTAATATAAGTCTAAAAAACACAACGCAGCGTTTGCGGGTATTGGAAATACAACCCCTTTCATAAGTTGACAGACAGACTGAAGGAAACGGTCTGATAATACGTAATAGAAACACACAAGGAAAGGGGGGTAGAACATCACGTTAAGTACTAGATGTCACTAAATGTCTATGTTGTTTTGATGACTATAGGAGTTGACGGTAGATTTTCATCAGACCATGGGAAGCAGCATTTTCAGTTTTCTTCCTCAGACAGCCCAAAAAAAGGCTAATTTTAGAATGGGGGCCCCTTTTTCAGAAAGGAAAGTGGATTACCTTATGAGATTACAAGGACATTAACCCCCTTACCGAATGTTGAGTAATTTAGTACAGTCACATGTCGGGTCCCCGTAATTAGTAACCATGGAGAGGGCTCGCGGGCGAGCCCTCTCCATAGCCGGTTTAGGGCGGCGGGCCCACACAGGGGGCGGCTTGTTGTCTGCGTTTGCGTGTGTGGCCAGCTAAGGTCTTGCTGCATATTGCAGCCAACAGGCTTTTCCGGTAAAGGCAAAGGTGCCGGCGGCGTTAAAAAGACAGTGGCGGGGCAGGGCTGCCGCCCATCTTTCCGTGGATCGTCGCCTCCGTGAACGTCCTCGAGGGAACGTCAACCGTCGCCATGGTAGCTTCGGGTTCACTTAGGAATTAACCCATGTTACAATGTGCTGTCCAGCACATTGTGAAATGTTGAGTAGTAAATCCCTAGTATAGCGCCAGTACGGTATAAATGCAGTATATGATAGGGATCTACAGAAACCCTAGGGTCAAAGTACCTAGGGAGTCTGAGAAAAATAGTAAAAATATATAAATTAAAAAAAGTTAAAAATAAAAAATATAATAAAAATTAATAAATACCCACCTCATAGAATGATTTTAAATATATAAACAGTAAAAAATCAAAAACCCCATAGGCCTTGTCCCTAGTGTAAAATCACGTAATCATAAACCACAGGTTGGCCCTCCGAAAATGCCCGATCTATCAAACAATATTATAACGTTTTCACTGCGTTTTAACCCCGTACGGGAAAAAAAAAATCGCGCCCCAACCCAAGTCAAAATGGCCACTTTTTAGCCCACTTAAAAAAAAATTACAAATTACATAAAAAAGTGATCAAAACGGTTTACAGTCCTAAAAATGATAACATTGTAAAACGGTCATCAAAATCCGCAAAAAACGACACCACCACAGCTCCGTACACCAAAGTATGAAAAAGTTATTAGCGCCAGGAAATGGCAAAATCCCCCCACCAAAAAATTTTGTAACAGTGAGGTTTTAATTTTTTAAATGTAGTGAAAACATTATAAAACCTATACAAAGGTTGGTTATCACCTAGTAATCGTACCGACCAAAGAATAAAGTAGACATGTCATTTGGGGTGCACAGTGAAAGCAGCGTTAAAATCCAGCCCAAAAAGATTATACAGACCAATGCGTTTTTTTTACCAATTTCACTGCATTTGGAATTTTTTTCCCGCTTCCCGGTACATGGCACGGAATATTTAATACCACCATTTTGAAGTGTAATTTATTACGCAGAAAATAAGCCATCACACAGCTCTGTACATGGAAAAATAAAAAAGTTACAGATTTTTTAATGTGGGGAGTGAAAAATGAAAACGCAAAATCGAAAAAGGGCCGCGGCGGGAAGGGGTTAAACAATAGTGGTTCAGGATTGTTCAGCTTCGGTCGCCCAAAAGTATAGATTTGCAAGAAGCTAATTGAGAAAAACAGGCCAACTCATGTACCCAACTTAAAGAATGTCTATCATCAAAATAAAGCACGATAAACCAGTGACACTCACTCATAGATCCAGGCAACAGGGTTATGGCAATCTTATTATATTTGTTATCCATGGCCTCCTTATTTCTCAAATCAAGTTTAAAATTATGCTAATGAGTCTGAGGGGCTACCCTAGCCCCTCTGTGATCTGGCTTTACAGGATGTTACTGTCTCACCATCCCCCTGCTTCCTCAGCACTTGTGCAGTGAGCACTTCCTTCTGTATTCTCAGTGCTGATGGATCAGGGGAAAGGTGAGATAGTGTAACAGCTTCTAATGCCAGATCAAAAGGGGCCTAAATAGCTTCGGGTTTATAATTTTAAAGTTGATTTTATAAGGAAGGAGGCCATGCATAGCAAATATAAGAAGATTACCACAGTCACATTGCCTGGATCTATGAGTAAGTGTCCCTGGCTTATCATGCTTAATTTTGATGGTAGATTTCCTTTAATATGATGAAGTTCTACATATATACTTTATATAAATGTGTGCTGATATCAGTCACTGATCTTTTAACACTGCATGACTTAATGGTTTGTGGCCCTTTAACATTCCCCCATTTCTGAGAATGAGATTAGTGCCTGAATGGATAAGGCTCAGTGTAGAATGTTTTACTGTTAATCTCCTATTATTATTATTCTGCAGATGTATTTGGAGGCGTATAGGAATAGTTGAGAGCTTAGTGTCAGTAAGTGGCCTAAAGTCCCCTGTTCTCTAGAAGTTTATTATTTTATCCTTGCTATGTACATAATTCTCCAGCAAGGATTATACCAAAGAGGTTTGGGATTTTCTGTTCTACTTTATATTCTGTTTCAGCTGCATTAATCACTTTAATTGCTAAAGAAACCTGATCGTCTCTGTGATGAGTTATTATATTTCTAAATGTAGCCCAACATAGTTTCATTCAGGTATTTTCTTGGGTATTACAGATTCAGATTAGCTTTAGAATTGGATGACTGGTAGAAATAAATTACAGGAACTGCTTGCTTGGCTAACATGGGCATGCTCCCTGTAAATATTAGTTGTCAGTGATTCCCAAAAATGCTTTTTGGGCATGTATTCCTGGCTTGATAAGCGAGTTCAAAGTTAGAGCCAGAGGTTACTGACTCCAGAACTATAACAGTCCAAAGCAAAGGCAATGTGGTGGGCTCCAAATTAGATTTTACTGGTGGGCACTTAGCAGGGCCAGCTCCAGGTTTCAGAAGACCACTGGGCAACAGAACCTCAGTAGGGACCCTTTGCAGTAAAGCCATGTGGTGGCTTAAAAAAATCAGAAACTACGGGTTCACTCCCTGCTTCTATAAGGTCCTTATGGCCGAACTAGCCCCTTTGTTAACACGCAAATTTAACAGTATCTTTACATCGGTTCCTTTACCCCGACAATACTTGTAGGCAGAAATCATTGTTCTCCCCAAGCCTGACAAAGATCATTCCGTATGTACTAATTATCGCCCTATCACCCGTATAAATCTAGATATTAAATTGTTCTCCAATCTGATGTCCAATCGGCTTGGGGCGTTCCTCACAATCCATTATACATAACGATCAGGCGGGCTTCATTCAGGGGAGAGAACCTCAATGTACACAGTTTCTTTATGCCTAAGATTTTCTCCTTTATATCTCTCAGCCTAGATTTTCCTTCACAGCCATGTTAGAGGAATTCAAGAAATTCTGCTCCCTCAGTAAATAAGGTTAACTTCTCTAAATCTGAAATACTGATGATCTCTCTTCTTGGAACTGAAGCAAGCCTTCTGTCCTCACAATTCCCCTTCAAGTGGCGGGACTCCCATATCCGCTACAACAACCCGGTTGACTTATCACTCCTATATACACTCCTATATATATACTATAAACTTCTTTTAGAGCGTACCATTAGGGATCTCGTCCAGTATCCTAGTTTGGTCGCATAAATGTCATCAAAATGGATGGACTTCCTGGTTTCTTGTACCTGTACCAGACCTTGCCAATCTGTCCGCCTACCTCCCTTTTCTTGTGTTTACGCTCAGCATTTAGGAGGTTAATTAGACATGTGTTCAAATAAAGCTTGATCTCACACACTAAAACCTTTGCAGCCTTCTCTGGATCCCGGCTAATCTAAGCCCCTCTAATTTAGTTCACTCCTTGTTTTCCCCTATTTCTTCTCTGTCTGGGATAGGCTGGCTACCAGGGATGATCATCACGATCAGCATGAGGGGCCTTATGACTCTGCTGTTCCACAACCCTGCCTTCCCCCCTGGGTGGGTAGGCAGAGATTTCTCTGTTGAGAGGCCTTCTCAGGCATTATAATGGGCCAGATTGTTGATGACTCTTCCATCCCTTCTTTGGAGACTATTTAGGCTTCTCACCCTGACATGTCCATGTTGTGACTGGAGCATAGGCAGCTAACGTCATACACAGCACCAGACCGGGTCATACTGCCCTTGGGTCTTCCCCTAAAGCCCTCTTCTGGATGTCTTTTGCACTGGTCCACACTTTCCACTTTATATGGCATATTGCTTGGGGATGCTACCCTGGGTAGGCCATGCTTTGTCAAGGCTTGAAAAGATTGGGGTAGAAATTACAAATGCCGAACTGGATAAATCCTTCCTCCTTTCGGACAAGATACCACTGCCCTTTAGTGCCAAGGAAAATAATTATAAATTATGATGTGTGTTGGCGGAGTGATGCAGAGGTGGGTATCTGGTGGAGCGATTCCAGGCTCCAGCCCTTTTGGAGTAAGGTTTTTTATGTTTACCGTTTGGTTACTGGTAAGAGGGTTACCCTTTCTCTCCCACATAGCTCTCCTCTCCTGTCGATTCGGCCTGGCTCCATCTCCTCTCTTTAAATTGGCCTGCTTGACCACTTCCTGACTGCTGCACGCACTGTGATCCCAAGACGTAGGAAGACCTCCAAGTCCCCTACGGTAGTCGAAGAGCTACAAGGAATTTGTTTCATCCTAATTTCTTTTGTTCTTAATAAACGTTTGATTACACATAGAAACTAACTACAATATTTCCTAGTTTATCATTCCCAAACAGCCCTGTAATGGTTCAATTACATAAAGCCCCCCTGACCAGGCACAGCTGGTTTGCCTGGTGCTGTCGTCAACCTGGCACTAAGCATGACACTGCCTCTTTCTATCCATGAAAGTTGCTTTCCAGGTGCTATGGTTATCCATTGAAATAAATTGATACCAGTTGGTTTCAAAGGGTTCTCAATACAGGGGGGCTTTGGTTTGGATACATTTAAAAAACAACACATGACTTGTCTGTGCTGCAGACTGCTCAGCTCTCAGCCACCACCTTGGTGCTCCTGTACAGCTCCTCCCTCCCCCACTGATGTCAGCTCACCAGGCTGTGAGCTCTGTGAAGGAGCAGGAGGCAGGACCTGTACAGGAGCACACAGGTGGGGGAAAAGAGCTAAGCAGTTTGCAGCACAGACAAGTCACATGTTGTTTTTTGGAAATGCATTCAAACCAAAGTGCAAGGTAAGTTATAACACACAATTATATTGTAACCCAAATGCTTATAGAAAACGCATATTTGCAATGCAGCTAGTGAAAATTAGGTCCCTGGTGACAGGTTCCCTTTAAGAGTAAGAGCAAGTCTTAAGATAGGAACTCTCTTCTCAGTTACATTGTCATACCATAAGTATAATATGGAAACAAAGCATCTCTATCATGCCTATCACACTCGCTAACTGCATGAAACGTCAACTCTTCCTTTACTAATCCATCCAAGTCCTATCTCCCGTCTGTTTTTCGACAAACAGCAGATATATACCAAGTTACAATCTTCTCTGCAGTCGTTTTCCTCTTGGACCCTGTAAATAAGATAGCGGCTGATGGCTGGTTCAAGCAGCAGAATTTTTATTTATTAAATTATTTATTTTATATGGTTCCCTTATAAAGAATGGTGGAAGCATTTTACAACCTCTTGTGTCACCCCCTCATCCTCTTCTGAGCAAGCCCCTTACTCCTATTGTTCCATATGACTGTTTGTTCTTTGTAATGTAATATTATATTTGTATATGTCCCCTATGATTTGTAAAGCGCTACGGAATTTGATGGCACTATATAAAAGACGATTATTATTATTATTATTATCTCTCCCCAGATGATGTTGGTAGTAGTATTTTAAGGAATGGTAGTGGTGGTGGCACTAATATAAAGAATGTCTCAGTATTAAGTAAATCAATGTATCAATGTCACCTTCATATTAGGGACATATCCATGAGAAATCTATTTTATGTGGAACCTGCGGGTTTATCTGCTTTTCCATACTACAAGGACCATCTGTCATGTGCTTCATTAATTCTGTGACAGCCTGCCCTCTTATGCCACTGGCACTTGTGAAATTACTACATGTCTTCCCATAATATATGTATAAACTTTGCCCTCAAGTCTCATTGTTTGCAGTTTTCCATCTCTTGAATGTTATCCCTTCACTGCCTGCTCCTTGTAATGCAGAATATAAACCCATCGCTAATTGTGTTGCACATAAGCATCTGATCTCTATCTGTGATGAAGACACATGATTTCAATTCCAGGAAAATTTTATGTATTGACCTTTCCATCTAAAATTCTGACATGATTCACTATAGGAATGGAAGTTTGTGAGTGTAATATTTTCAAAGATACAATTAAAGTCCAACTAATACAGACAGAAATATATAGATTCCATATGCAGTAGAACACTTGAGAGTAAAGTGGAGTTCCCCTTTACAGGTGACAATTACAGAAAAAATTAAGTACAATCATCTCGTGTAGGTTCATAACAATTGGTATCAGCACTAAGGACAACACAGTAGGCCACATTTATTAAACTGGATGCACCAGTTTTCTGCTTTGCACTGAAAAAGATGTGCAAATTGCTTGAATGTATAAAGTGTCTGCGGCAGCTTTGTGGAACAGCCGCAGTGTCCTTAGAGCCACAAAAGTCTTCACATAATGGTCGTTTAGATATATAACATGTATAGGGCAAATGGGGCAATATTTTTTATAGAGTGTGGGAGGGGGATGCTTATTTTTAAATATTTATTAATTTGTAATAAGTGTTGTGTGTTTTAACTTTATAAAAGCCCCAGTTACAGAGGGAAACAACACCCTGTGGGGGTAGTTTGACATGAAAAGAATTGGGGATTTGCTAGATATCCCACTAGAGTGCAAAATATCATGTAAACCACCACACCATAAACAATACATGATAGAGAAAGAGAGCAAAAGCCGGTTTGTATAGGTTCAGAAATTTTTTTTTTTTAAATAAGTTTATTGAGCACAATACATACAAATAGATGACAAGCATCAGATGGATTAAAACCTAAGTAAAAGTGTACAAAAGACACATGTGGGCCCCACCTAATAACTAAGGTCCATGTACAACCACAAGTAATGTCAAGTAAAAGAGTGTCCCAACTGGTAAATTACAAAGTGCTATATGCAATATAATTCTCCGTCCTGGAAAATTATACAAAGTGCTAAATGCAAAACAAGGGTAAACACACAGTCATAGCATGGGGAACCCCTATCAATATAAAGTCAAATGCAATATAAGTAATAAATAAAGAATGAGGCTCCCTAATGCCAGAACCAGGATCATGGACACCATAAACAAAATTCCAGAATCATGGGATGGGACAAGTACTGTCTCAGGCTTGTGGCTAGAGGCACCCGACCCATTACGTCGGAGACATGCAACTTCCGCATGGGTAAGTCAATGAGGTCATAAAAGACCCCTGAAGGACATTTTCACAAAAATGTTTTAACATTTTTTTTCTTGTCACTTTCTTTTTTACCACAAAGGAAAAGGATTGAGCTCACCCTCCAAACACCATGCCTTGTGTGGGGGAATCGGTACGGGCCACCTCGCTGCTGAGGCATCCAAGCTTCAATAGAAGAATTATTCACGGTCCAGCCAGTATCCAGTACATACTTCTTTATTTGGTAAATCACCGATACAAGAGAGTTGGTAAGGTCTACGTGTTTCTAGCGGGTCAACCGCTCTTAATCATGACTGATACATAATAAAAACATGACAAACACAGCACATTTAAAATCCCCGCCAGGAGGGAGAAGCTCCGCCCCGAAGTTGCGTGTCACTTCACGTTCGTTGATGAATATTCATGAGTGGGGAGTGTATTCCGTGAAAGACAGGTAAGTCTCAAGCAACACATGGACAAATGCAATATATAAGACAAATAACAATATCAATGGCAAAGGGGAAATGGGTACAAAAGTTGGGAAACAAATGTAGTGGATAATGTTGAGAAGAAACGCGGTCCCACGTTGGGAGGAGGGTCAAAAATAGTGAGTGTGGCAAATAAAAGCCGACATAGACGGTCCTTGTGTGAACCACCCTAAATAAGCCCGTCGCGGGGCAGCGTCCCCTCCAACAATTATCTGCAAGTAAACAGACGAGAAATTGGTTAAAAATTTAAAATCCGATTCATGGACCATTTACACAATATCATACCTGAGGGGCGCAACCTCTCGGCCGCATCAAAGCATTTTTTACAGGTTCATAAAGGTAATACAGATTGTTTAAGTACTTTCATTATAGAAAGAATAAACAAACCGATAAGATCAGGCAACATAGGAGACATTTTACGAAATCGGGAAGCTTTTTGGATTTTCCACTTGGAAACACGCTCCCCATTAGGTCTCAATTTAAAGAAAGAAATAATGTATCATTATCTACATACCCGATAATTTGCCTACGTTGTTGCCATTCAATTGACTTTGGCACTGTAAACATTGTTGCTCTTCCTTCAAACTTACAGACAATGATGCACTGATTACGTATGCCTGGAACACATTTGCAACATATCTAAATTATAGGTGCTATATCTTGTCTTGTACGTTTCCATTTATAAACATGTTGATGCACTATTTTTAACCAATTTCTCGTCTGTTTACTTGCAGATAATTGTTGGAGGGGACGCTGCCCCACGACGGGCTTATTTAGGGTGGTTCACACAAGGACGTCTATGTCGGCTTTTATTTGTCGCACTCACTATTTTTGACCCTCCTCTCAACGCGGGACCGCGTTTCTTCTCAACATTATCCACTACATTTGTTTCCCAACTTTTTTACCCATTTCCCCTTTGCCATTGATATTGTTATCTTATATCTGATATCTGATATCAGATATCTGATATCTGATATCTTATATATTGCATTTGTCCATGTGTTGCTTGAGACTTACCTGTCTTTCACGGAATACACTCCCCACTCATGAATATTCATAAACGAACGGGAAGTGACACGCAACTTATAACATTGATTGTTATGCTATATAGGATTGTTTCCCCTAAATCCCTTCCTCATCCAATCCCTTCCCGTCAAATGCAATATAAGTAATAAATAAAGAATGAGGCTCCCTAATGCAAGAACCAGGATCATGGACACCATAAACAAAATTCCAGAATCATGGACAAGTACTGTCTCAGGCTTGTGGCTAGAGGCACCCGACCCATTACGTCGGAGCCATGCAACTTCCACATGGGTAAGTCAATGAGGTCATAAAAGACCCCTGAGGGACATTTTCACAAAAACGTTTTAACATTTTTTTTCTTGTCACTTTCTTTCTTACCACAAAGGAAAAGGATTGAGCTCACCCTCCAAACACGATGCCTTGTGTGGGGGAATCGGCACGGGCCACCTCACTGCTGAGGCATCCAAGCTTCAATAGAAGAATTATTCACGGTCCAGCCAGTATCCAGTACATACTTCTTTATTCGGTAAATCACCGATACAAGAGAGTTGGTAAGGTCTACGCGTTTCTAGCGGGTCAACCGCTCTTAATCATGACCGATACATAATAAAAACATGACAAACACAGCACATTTAAAATCCCCGCCGGGAGGGAGAAGCTCCGCCCCGAAGTTGCCTGTCACTTCCCGTTCGTTGATGAATATTCATGAGTGGGGAGTGTATTCCGTGAAAGACAGGTAAGTCTCAAGCAACACATGGACAAATGCAATATATAAGACACATAACAATATCAATGGCAAAGGGGAAATGGGTACAAAAGTTGGGAAACAAATGTAGTGGATAATGTCCCACGTTGGGAGGAGGGTCAAAAATAGTGAGTGCGGCAAATAAAAGCCGACATAGACGGTCCTTGTGTGAACCACCCTAAATAAGCCCGTCGCAGGGCAGCATCCCCTCCAACAATTATCTGCAAGTAAACAGACGAGAAATTGGTTAAAAATGTAAAATCCGATTCATGGACCATTTACATGATATCATACGCCCTGGCAACATAGGAGACATTTTAAGAAATCGGGAAGCTTTTTGGATTTCCCACTTGGAAACACGCTTCCCGTTAGGTCTCAATTTAAAGAAAGAAATAATGTATCATTATCTACATACCCGATAATTTGCCTACGTTGTTGCCATTCAATTGACTTTGGCACTGTAAACATTGTTGCTCTTCCTTCAAGCTTACAGACAATGATGCACTGATTACGTATGCCTGGAACACATTTGCAACATATCTAAATCCTTGTCATTATAGGTGCTATATCTTGTACGTTTCCATTTATAAACATGTTGATTTTACTATTGTAAACCTATTTTTAACCAATTTCTCGTCTGTTTACTTGCAGATAATTGTTGGAGGGGACGCTGCCCCGCGATGGGCTTATTGAGGGTGGTTCACACAAGGACCGTCTATGTCGGCTTTTATTTGCTGCACTCACTATTTTTGACCCTCCTCCCAACGCGGGACCGCATTTCTTCTCAACATTATCCACTACATTTGTTTCCCAACATTTTTACCCATTTCCCCTTTGCCATTGATATTGTTATTTGTCTTATATATTGCATTTGCCTATGTGTTGCTTGAGACTTACCTGTCTTTCATGGAATACACTCCCCACTCATGAATATTCATCAACGAACGGGAAGTGACACGCAACTTCGGGGCAGAGCTTCTACCTCCCGGCGGGGATTTTAAATGTGCTGTGTTTGTCATGTTATTATTATTTTGACCCGCTAGAAACGTGTAGACCTTACCAACTCTCTTGTATCAGCGATTTACCTGCGATTTTACACCTATAACTGGAGCATATATAAGAGCCCCAGTTACAGAGGGAAATGACACCCTGTGGGGGCAGATTTTTTGATCAGAGCTGGATTGGTTCTGATCAGACGCGTTCTGGCGATTTGATAACCCCTTTATCAGTGGACAAACGGAGAGGTGCATATACGGAAACACAGAGGGGTCAGATATTAAAAGAACATTCAGTATGGGATGTTTTTCAATGAGATGGTTCAGAAATATATATAAAGGTACAATATACGGGAAAGAATGGATATACGGTACAATAAAAATGGAGTAGTATGCATGGCTTGCTGACTATATCCAGGAACGATATTTGGCTATATTAGTGGACTGGCTGGCAAATACCGGACGGCTGGCTATATACGGGCATGGGAGTCTGTACACCCAATGCAATTTACACCCAAGGTATGCTTATCTACTCGAGTCACTAGTTTCCATTTTTTGGGTAAATTAGGGGCCTCAGCTTTATCTTAGGTCAGACTGATACTCAAGAATTGGGGTACTTATTTTTCATAAACTCTGCTTTATACCCATGCCCTTTTCTTTCTATGTTTGCTGCCCATATCATTTGTTTTTTCTAACATTTTGACTACTCAGGACTGCCGTTTTAGTGCTTAACAGATCTCAGGGGCTGTACTGCCAAGTTTGGTTTGTTGTGATTTGAACCTTGCCTCATTAGGGACAGTGGACGACTATTATTCTTTAATAAAACGGAAATAACAATCCTCTCAGCTTCATGACAAAATAAACATTACTACCAGGAAATTACACCTCTGCCATAGCAGTATACAATTACAAAAGCCTCTGGCTGCAGATGTGGACCCAAAGACGCTATCCAACTACCCTGAAAATCAATTACATTGTCACCTTAAAGGCGCCAATGTAATTTATAGGAAGAGTGGTGCACAGGACACAGGCTGGTGTGATGTCATCATCATGGGGAGGCGTGTAAATGCTGTAATATGAGTGTATACCGAGTGGTGGCTGTGTATACTGGGGGAGGCTTTGTGCTACTGAAGGAGGGTGTGTGTTACTGGGGTTGGCATGGCTTTATATACTGTCCTATGGGATCCTGTATCTTGGTGTGATTTTTATTTAAACTGGTATCCGTTATATGATACTGTATATAATTTAATTTGGAGTAATTTAAATGGGGGCGGTTATAAACAAATTAGGGATCGTCTTATAAATAAAATGGGTGCCATCTAACTTACATTTTTGCCTGCAGTTCTTGGGGTGTGGTAAGATAAATAATAATTATTAACAAAATTATTATCCTGTGTTCTATATAAAGGATGTGGGGAATAGTGGTTCTTTTTGTGTTTGAATATCATCATATTTGAACAAATCCATTAATACTGTAAGTGACTGTGGTTTTTTGGGGTCGCAGTGTGGTCCGTGCTCATTTGACTCATGAAGACATTACTGTGAATTCATCAGAGATAAACATGCTGGGTAGAAAAATCAGGAAAATAAGTCCTCTTCCTGACGTCCCTGACAGAACATCAACTGTAAGATACTAGATGTCACTAATGTCTATGTCGTTTACTGACTACTAGAGTGTGAGGTAGCATCATCAGACATGGGAGCAGCATTTTCAGTTTTCTCCTCAGACAGCAAAAAGGCTAGAATTGGCCCTCCCTCTTTCAGAAAAGTGGATACCTTTGAGATACAAGGACATTAACCCCTTACCGACATGTGCTAATAGTAACGTCACTGTCGGGTCCCACTGTACATGGAGAGGTCTCGCGGCCGAGCCCTCTCCATAGCCGTAAGGTCTTTGGCTGCATATTCAGCAAAGCTTGCCGGTAGCACACCCTCGATCGTTGCCGGCAGCTTTATAAAAAGATGGTGCGCGCGGCGCCGCCATCTTTCCGGGGATCTGTCGGCACCCCCGTGACTTCACCGATGAAGCGGGCGATCCGTCGCCATGGTAGCTTCGGTCTCAATTCCGGGTTAACCCATGCAGTACAATTTGCTGTCACACAATTGTAATGTATGAGTAGTAAATCCCCAATATGCCATCCCGGTCGTATGGCAGTATATTATAGATCGTAAAGTACCCCTAAGGGAGTCGTGAAAAATAGTAAAAATAAAAATGAAAAAAAGTTAAATAAAAAAATGTATAATAAAAAAACCACAAATCAATTCAATCACCCCCCTGGTCCCGAGATTAGATATAAAATGAAATGACGTAAAATATCATAAACACATTTAGTATTGCCGCGTCCGAAATGCCTGATCTAATCAAATATGATTACCGGTTTTTCACTGCTTTAAAAACCCTGTACAGAAAATCGCCCCAAGTCGAAATGGCACTTTTTTGCCACTTAAAAAAATAAAATTCTATAAAAAGTGAGCAAAGGTCTTACAACAGTCCTTAAAATGAGAACATTGTACACGCATCAAAATCCGCAAAAAACGACACCACCCCAGCCCGTACACCCAAAAAGGAAAAATTATTACGCCAGAGATGGCAAAATCCCCCCAAAAAACTTTGACAGAGGTTTTAAATTTTTAATTTTTTTTTAAGTATGAAACATTATAAACTCTATACAAATTTGGTAGCCCCGTACTCGTACCGACCAAAGATATAAGTAACATTTGGGGTCACATGAAATCGTACAATCCAAGCCCCAAAATATACGGCCAATGCGTTTTTTTTATTTACACTTTCACTGCAGTTGGAATTTTTTTTTTTTTTTTTTTCCCGCTTCGAATTCGTGTGTGTTTGAGTGTTGATGACAAAGCCTGGGGTACATGGGGGGATGGCTGCCCCGCCCCCCCGCCAGAACACCACCAGGGATTCTACTGGCACAACAAGTGGGGGGAGTAACACCCCCCCCTCCTCACACCCCGGGCCCCCCCCGGCTGGGGGAAGGCAAGTAATACGCGCGCTCCCCCCCCTTAAAATAGAGCGCGCCCCCCCCATCCGGCCGCCCCCGGGGGAGTGGGGGGGGGGGGCGCCCCCCCGGGGCAGGAGTAGGGGGGCGGCCCCAGGGCCCGGGTAGGACCTCCGCCCTATCCCTACACCCCCACGAGGGGAGGGTAGAAAGCCCGGCCCCCAGCCCCTCCCGTTCCGGCCCCCAGCTGAGAGGGGGAGCATTGGAGGAGGGGCAGGGTGGGGACGCTGGATGGATCACGGGAGGGGGACGATAGGGGGGGGGAAACCCCCGTGGTTTGGTGGGGAGAATGGATCGGAGGTGTCCCGCGCTCCCATGAAAGAGTTGTTGAATGGGGCACCCCCCCCTGGGTAGAGATGGGAGGAGAGGGGGTGGACTTAAAGTTGGGGGGGCTATGGGGCGCCCCCGATGAGCGGCCGGGGTGTTGGTGAGCCACCCTGCCGCTCCGCCTGCGATGAGCCGCCACCGCGAGGAATGTAGGATGGGGATCTCCACCCCTCCTAGGGGGGGGAGGGGGGGGAGGCCGCCCCCCACCCCCACCCGATGCTACCCACACCCCCACTTGAGGCCCTGGAGGGAGCCCCCCCCCTGCCCCCCCCAACACCCGCCCCCCCCCACCACCCCCACCCCCCCCCCCCCGGGGAAAAAGTGTGGAGGGGGCTCCCCCCCCCCCTAATAAGCGCAGGGAATGCCCCCCCCCACCCCTGCGCCGGGGGGAATGGGGAGGCCCCCCTCCCGGGATGGTTACCGCCGGGTGGGGGTGTTAACCGCCTCGGGAAGTGGATTGGATGGCCAGGTTAGATGGAGCCCCCCGTTGGTATGCCCCCCGGGCGGAACAAGGTGACGCCATGCGCCGGGGTGGGTAGAGGCCCCCCCGAAAAGGGAGATATGGTGGTGGGTGGCAAGGGGGGGGATCCGAGTGCAGATAGCGTAAAAGGGGGGAGACGATAGAACGGGACTGAGCCCGGGTCGCACCACACCCCCCCCCGCCCCCTGCCACCCCTCCACCCCCCCCCGCGATCCACCCCCCACCCCCCGGTACCTGGCCTGAATATTTATTCCCACCATTTTGGACGTGTCAGTTATTACCAGAAACAGCCATCCACAGCTCTGTACATGAAAAATAAGAAAACGTTACAGATTTTTTAATGTGGGGAGTGAAACTAAACACGCAAATTCGCAAAGTGCCGCGCTGGAAGGGGTTACCATAGTGCTTCAGGTTTTTCAGGCTTCGGCTCCCAAAAGTATAGATTGCAAGAAGCTATTGAAAAAAAAACTATTCTGTAAGAGTTGTCATCATTTGCATGTTTATCATCAAAATAAGCACGAGAAACGTGACACTCACTCAGAGATCCAGGCACAGGGTATGATCTTTTATATTATGTTATCCATGGCTCCTGTATGTCTCAGTCAAGTTTAAAATTATTCTAATGAGTCTGAGTGGCTATTCCTAGGTGAGATAGTCAACAGCTTCCTAAATGCCATATCAAAAGGGCCCTAAATATCTTCGGTTTATAATTTTAAAGTTGATTTTATAATGAGGGAGGCCATGCGACGCAAATATAATAAGATTACCACAGTCACATTGCCTGGATCTAATGAGTAATTGGCCCTGGCTATCAGCGTATTTTGTGGTAGATTTTCCTTTGAATATGAATGAATTTCGACTATATACTTTAATAAATGTTGCAGGGTCACTGGATCGTTTTAACACTGGAGAGACTGCATGACTTAATGGGTTTGTGCCCTTTAATATTCCCCCCCCCATTTCTGATAATAGATTAGTGCCTGAATGTGATAAGCTCGGTGGTAAATGTTTACCTGTTATCTCCATTATTATTTTCTGGCCAGATGTATTGGAGGCGTATAGGAATAGTTGAGAGCTTAGTGTCAGTTTGTGTTAAGTGGCTAAAGTCCCTGTTCTCTAGAAGGTTTATTATTTTTATCTGCTATAGTACTAATTCTCCAGCAAGGATTTAACAAGAGGGTTTGGGATTTTCTGTTCGACTTTATCATTCTGGTTTCAGCGTGCCATTCATCACTTTACTTGCTAAAGACACCTGATCGTCTCTGTGATGAGTTATTATTTGTCTAAAAAATGTTCCGCAACATAGTTTTCTATTCAGTATTTTCTGGGGTTTCGATGCAGAGTACTTTAGAATGGATGACTGGGTAGAAATAAATTACAGTAACTGCTTGCTTGGCAACATGGGCATGCTCCATGTAAATATTAGTTTTTCAGTGATTCCCAAAAATGCCTTTTTTGGCATTTATTCCTGGCTTATCAGGATTCAAGTTGAGCCAAGGTTACTTACTCCAAACTATAATCCGTCCCATATCAAGCAATGGTGGGCTCCAAATTAGATTTTACTGGTTGGCCTTAGCACCGGCCAGCTCCAGTTTCAGAAGACCACTGGGACAGACCTCAGTAGGGACCCGTGGCGTAAGCCATGTGGTGGCTTTGAAAAATCAGAAACTACGGGTTCAATCCCTGCTTTCTAGAAGGTCCTTATTCTGAACTAGCCCCTTGTTAACACGCAAATTTACAATATCCTTTACATGGCTCCTTTACCCCACAAGACTTGTAGGCAAAAAGCATTGTTCTCCCCAACTGACAAAGATCTTCCATATGTACAATTATCGCCCACTCTGATGTCCATCGGCTTGGGGCGTTCCTTCACAATCCATTATACTCACGATCAGGCGGGCTTCATTCAGGGATAGAACCTCATGTACACATTTTCTTTATGCCTAAGATTTTCTCCTTTATTATCTCTCGCCTGATTTCCTTACACCATGTTCGATGAATTCAAGAAAATTCTGCCCCTCATAAATAAGGTTAACTTCCTAAATCTGAAATACTATGATCCTCTTCTTGGAACTGAAGCACCTCTGTCCTCCACAATTCCCCTCCATGCGGACTCCCTTTCCGCTACCAAACCCGGTTGACTTATCACCTCCTATATCACTCCTCATATTATACTATAAACTTCTTTTTAGAGCGTACCGTTCGGGATCTCGTCCATATCCTTTTGGTCGCATAACAAATGTCATCAAAATGATGGACTTCCTGGTTTGCTTTTACCTGTACCATGACCTTGCACCAGCTGTCCCGCCTACGCCCTTTTCTTGTGTTTTTACGCTCACTTTAGGAAGGTTATTAGACATGTTTCAAATAAAGCTTGATCTCACACCTACAAACTTGCGGCCTCTTCCCCCCCTGGACTGGCTAATCTAAGCTCCTCTAATTTTTTCACCTCGTTGTTTCCCCCCTATTTCTTCTCTGTCTGGATTGCTGGCTTCCAGGTGATGATCACATGATCAGCAGAGGGGCCTTTGACTCTGCTGTTTTCCACATAACCCTCTGCCTTCCTCCCGGGGTGGTAGGCAGAGATTTCTCTGTTGAATGCCGTTCTCACATTATAATGGGCCATATGTTTGAATGACTCTTCCTCCCTTCTTTGGAAGTACTATTTAGGCTTCTTCACCCTGACATGTCCATGTTGTGACTGGAGCATGATGCAGCGAACGTCATACACACACCAACCGGGTCAGTACTGCCCTTGTGTCTTTGCCCCTAAATCCCTTTCGGGATGTTTTTGGCACTGGTCCCACCTTTCCACTTTAATATGCATTTGCTTGGGGATCTAGGCCCTGGTTATCCAGGCCTTTGTCAGAGCTTGAAAGATTGGGTAGAAATTACATAATGCCGACTGTAAATCCCCTCCTTTCGGACAAGAGCCAACTGCCCTTTTAGTGCCAAGTAAATACTTAAAAAAAAAAATAAATTATGATGTGGTTGGCGGAGTGATGCGCGAGGTGGGTATCTGGTGGAGCGATTTTTCCAGGCCCAGCCCTTGAGTAAGTTTTTTTTGTGTTTACCGTTTGGTTCTGTAGAGGGTTACCCTTTCTCTCCCCATAGCTGCTCCTCTCCTTTGGTTCCATCCTAAGTTCTTTGTTCGTTACTAAACTTTTGATTACACATATAACTAACTACCATATTTTCCTAGTTTAAATCATTCCCAAACAGCCCTGTAATGGTTCTATTACATAAAGCTCCCCTGACCAGGCACTGCTGGGGACTGAGATTCCGCAGTTCTGGACCCTGGCACTTGTCCTGGTTTGCCTGGTGCTGTGTCATGGTTTGCCATGACACTGCCTCTTTCTAATCGCAATAAAGTGCTTTCCAGGCTATGCGTTATCCATTGAATAAAGGTGATACCAATTTTTTCAAAGGTTCTCAATCAGGGGGCTTTGGTTTGGATACATTTAAAAAAACAACACATGACCTGTCTGTGCTGCAGACTGTTTAAGCTCTCATGCCACCACCTTGGTGCTCCTGTACAGCTCTCCGCTCCCCCACTGATTCAGCTCAACCAGGCATGAGCGCTGTTAAGGAGCAGCGCAGGACCTGTACAGTAGCACACAGGTGGGCAAAGAGCTAAGCAGTTTGCAGCACAGACAATTCACACAATTTTGTTTTTTGGAAATGCATGCAACACCAAAGTCCAACCCCTAGGATACCCAGATGATTCTGTCAGGCAGGGTGCAAAGGTAAGTTATAACACACATTATATGTAACCCCAATTCTTTAAAGAAAGCAAATCATATTTTGCATGCAGCTAGTTAAAATTAGTCCCCGGAGTGACAGTTCCCTTTAAAGGATAGAGCAGTCTTAAGATCGGAACTCGCTTCTCCAGTTACATGTGTCATACATAAGTATAAATGGAAACAAGCATCTCCTATCATGCCTACACACTGCTAACTGCCTGAAGCGCAACGTCTCCCTTTACTAAGCCATCCAAGTTCCATCTCCCGTCTGTTTTTCGCAAACACAGATTTATACGCAAGTTACAGGCTTCCTCTGCATGCGTTTTCCCTCGTGGACCGTAATAAGATAGCGGCTTATGCTGGTTCAAGCAGCAGATTGTTTATTATTAAACGTATTTATTAATTATTTAGATGGTTCCCTTATAAAGACTGGTGGAATCATTTTTACAACCTCTTTGTCCCTTACTCCTATTGTTCCCTATGACTGTTTGTTTCTTTGTTAATTTAAATTATAGTTGTATAGTCCCCTATGATTTGGTAAAAGCTCGTCGGAATTGATGACACTATTAAACGACGATTATTTATTATTATCTCTCCCCATCTGATGTTGGTAGTTAGTATTGTTAAGGAATGGTGTGGTTGTGGCCGAATATAATTAATGTCTCAGTATAAGTAAATCAATGTACAATGTCACCTTCATATTAGGGACATAATCCAAGAGAAAATCTTTTTTATTGAACTGCGGGTTTATCGGCTTTTCCATACTACAAGACCATCTTCATGTGCTCATTAATTCCTGTGACAGCCCTGCCCCTCTTATGCCACTGGCGACTGTGAAATTATTACTACATGTCTTCCCATACTATATGTTCAAACTTTGCCTCAAGTCTCATTGTTGCAGTTTTCCATCTCTTGAGTTGTTATGCCCTTCACCTGCCTGCTCCTTGTAATGCGAAGACATAACCCATCGCTAAGTTGTGTGTGGCACATAGGCATCTGATCGCTAGCTGTGATGAAGACACTGATTTCAAATTCCCAGGAAATTATGTATTGACCTTTCCATCTAAAGTCTGGACATGATTCACTATAGGAATGGAAGTTTGTGAGTGTAATATTTCGAAATACAATTCAAGTCCACTAATACAGACAAAATATATAGATTCCATATGCAGTCGAATACCTTGAGAGTAAAGTGACAATTACGAAAAAATTAGTACAAGCTCATCTCGTGTAGGTTCTATAACATGGTATCCGCACTAAGGACACACACAGTAGCCACATTTATTTAAACTGTATGCCCATTTTTCCTGCTTTGCACTGAAAAGATGTGCAAATTGCTTGAATGTATAAAGTGTCTGCGTCAGCTTTGTGGCACAGCCTCCGCGTTCCTTAGATCCACAAAAGTCCTTCACAGAATGGTCGTTTAATATAATAACATGTATGGGCAAATGGGGCAATATTTTATAGAGTGTGGGAGGTGATGCTTATTTTTAAATCTATTTATTAATTTGTAATGTGTGTTTGTTTTAACCTTTATAAAAGCCCTAGTTCCAGAGGGACCAACAACCCTGTGGGCATTTTGACATGCAAAGAATTGGGGATTTGCTATATATCCCACTACAGTGAAATATCATGTAAACCACCACACCATAACAATAACATGCGAGAGAAGCGAGCAAAAGCCTGTTTGTTATAGGTTCAGAAATTTTTTTTTTAATAATAAGTTTTTTATTGAGCACAATACATCAAATATGACAAGCATCGATGGATTAAAAAACCTAAGTAAAAGGTGTACAACAGACACATGTGGCCTCACCTAATGACTAAGTCCCTGTACAACCACAAGTAATGTCAAGGAAAAGAGTGTCCCAACTGGTAAACTTACAAAGTGCTATAGGCAATATAATTCTCCGTCCTGGAAAATTAAAGACCAAGTCTAAATGCCAAAACAAGGGTAAACACACAGTCATAGCATGGGAACCCCTACAATATAAAGTCAATGCAATATAAGTAATAAAATCAAGAATTAGGCTCCTAATGCCAGAACCAGATCATGGACCCATAACAAAATTCAGATCATGTGATGGGAACAAGTACTGTCTCAGCCTGTGGCTAGAGGCACCCGACCCATTCGTCTAGACATGTCAACTTCCCGCATGGGTAAGTCATGGAGGTCATAAAAGACCCCTGAGGACATTTTCACAAAAATGTGTAAACATTTTTTTTCTTGTCATTGTCTTTTTTACCACAAAGGAAAGGATTGGCCTCACCCTCCAAACACCATGCTTGTGTGGGGGAATCGTTATCGGCCCAGCGCTTCTGGATGCATCCAAGCGTCAATAGAAGAATTATTGCACGTCCAGCCATTATCCAGTAACATACTTTCTTTATATTTGGTCAAATCAACCGATCCGAGGGAGTTGGTAAGGTCTCGTGTTTCTAGCGGGTCAACCGCTCTATCATGACGATACGAATAAAAACTGACAAACCCGCACATTAAACCCCGCAGGAGGGAGAAGCTCCCCGCCCCCGAAGTTGCGTGTCACTCAGTTCGTGATGAATATTCAGGAGTGGGGAGTGTATGCCGTGAAAGAACGTAAGTCTCAGCAACCCAGACAAAATTCAATATTAAGAAAAATAACAATATCAATGGCAAAAGGGGAAATTGTTACAAAAGGTGGGACACAAATGTGTGGGATTGTTATAAGAACGCTGTCCCCAACGTTGGGAAGAGGGTCAAAAATTTGAGTTTGGCAAATAAAAAGCCGACATAGAACGGTCCTTGGTGTAACCACCCTAATAAGCCCGTCGCTTGGCTCGTCCCCTCCAACAATATCTCAAGTCACAGACAGAAATTGGTTTACAAATTTAAAATCCGATTCCATGACCATTACACACTAATCATACCTGATGGGCGTCAAACTCTCGTCCGCATCAAAATCATTTTTTACAGGTTCATACAAGGTAATACAGATTGGTTTAAGTACTTTCATTATAGAAAGAATAGAACAAACCGATAATATCAGGCACATAGGAGAGACATTTTCAAATCGGGAAGCTTTTGGTTTCCACTATTGAACAACACGCTCCCCATTAGGTCTCATTTAAAGAAAGAAATAATGTATCATTATCACATCCCGATATGCCTACTTGTTTGCCATTCAATTTACTTTGGCACTTAAACATTGTTGCTCTTCCCTTCAACTACAGACATATGCCTGATTACGTTATTCCTGGAACACATTGCAACATATCTAAATTATGGTGCTATATCTTGTCTTTTACTTTCCATTTATAAGACATGTTGTGATGCACGAGGTTTAAACCATTTCTCGTCTTTTACTTGCAGATAATTGTTGGAAGTGAACGCTGCCCCACGACGGGCTTCTTTAGGGTGGTTCACACAAGACCGTCTAATGTCGGCTTTTTTTGTCGCACTCACTCAGTTTTTGACCCTCCTCTCAACGCGGTGACCGCGTTTCTCTCAACTTATCCACTACATTGTTTCCCAACTTTTTACCCTTTCCATTTCCCTTTGCATTGATATTGGTTATCTATATCTGTATCTTGATATCAGATATTCTGATAATCTGATATCTTATATTTGTCATTTTTCCATTGTTGCTTGAGACTTACCTGTCCTTTCACGAGAATACCCCCCCACTCATGAATATTTCATAAACGAACGGGAAGTGACACGCAACTTATAACTTGATGTTATGCATATAGGATTGTGTCCCCTAAATCCCTCCTCATCGCAATCCCTTCCCTTCCTTGGGTGAACTTGATGGACAGTGTCTTTTTCAAGCTCGTATAGCACTAGGAAACTACTATAAACCTATGAACTTCAGGGCTAGCTTCTCCCTCCCTCCCGGCGGGGAGTTTCAAATGTGCTGTTTTGTCATGTTATTTTAAGATTATTTTGACCCGCGTAGAAACGCGTAGACCTTAACCACTCTCTTGTTATCACGCTTGTTACCTGATCAAGACAGGGGTGTACAGGAGGTCCCCCGGTTTAAATACAAATAGGGTCTGGAGGTTTGTTCTTAATTGAGGTTGTTGTAACGGTGTCGTAACTGTATATTTTGTATTGTAATCCCATACAGAACTTTTAGGTCTCTTGACAATTGTATTTTAAAAAAAAATGTTGGATTGTCATGGAAGCAATAATGTAACACTACAAGTTCATTTACAGACACCTGTGGATAACTGTTACACGGCTGATCATTGTAGCCAGGAACTAAAAATACAATAAAATTGTACAAAGATCCAGGGGTCTCGTTGTAACTAGGGTCGTAGTACGTCTAGTGTTCTTAGGTAGGGGACCGCCTGTTCTGTGACCTTTCTTTTAACACCTTAACTGGAGCAACTATGAGCCCTGAGGTTACAGAGGGAAATGACACCCTGTGGGGGCAGATTTTTTGATCAGAGCTGGATTGGTTCTGATCAGACGCAGCAGCTCTGATTAACCCATACAGATCCAGTGTTCACTTGATTGCTAAGTCTGTAAAGCCAGTGGCAGTCCCGCTACTGCAGCCCTATGTGGTGAGGATCAGAGAAGGAAGAAGTGGTAATTAACCAAAGACGCTGTTTCAAACTCAAGCTTTGCACTTGCTGACGTCTAAAGTCAGTTGGGAGCAGTTTAAGCACAATTGAAGGGTTCAATATGGCTGTTCTTAAGATGGTTGCCATGGTGGCCAAGGAGGTAACATGGTTGTGAGCACAGACAACTACCATTACTCTGACTATGAAAATTAGAGAAAAAACAACAGAGGATTGTAGGTAGGAATAGATCTGGAGAAGTGTACAAAAAAATTCAGCTGCGTTAAAAATTCCTAAGAGCACAATGGCCTCCGTTTTCTTCTTTAATTGCAAATCTTTGAACACACATGAAACAGAATGAATATGAAATGTTAAATAAATGGGGCCAATACGTTATGTTTATTTGCTGTGGTATTTTGAAGATCATGTTTAGGTCTTATATATTGGGTTATATTGATTGAACATACAGTATACACTGTTACTTACATCATTATTATGCTGGGCTGTAGCTGGACTAGCATTACCAAGCAAGAGGGCAGAAGCTACATTAGATTGCTTAATTTTTACATCTGACACTCCCTTTCTTGAGTGTGGTGGATATTTTATACATGTTTATTGCATGCCTATTAAACTTGAATATTTTATGATTATATTTTGGCCAATTTATCACACACCAGTCTGTTTTGTTTTATTAGATTGTTTTAATGATGTCGGCACATAATACTTGGTTTTCTTTATACATTTGATGTTGGCTTTGTAACAAACAATGCTCACTCTTCACTCTACCAATCTCAGCTTTATGTCAAAGTGACCGTATCACTTAACCCTTTCCCTGCCAAGGACTATCTCATACATCCTCACAGGGTGACATATGTATAGCCAAGGACAAATGTGATGCGTCCTTACTTCAGAGGGCTATACATTGACTCTGTGCCACTTAGAAACACACTTCATTTTCCTATTCCCGTTTAAAGTGAGAATTTTGGTGCAATTTTTATACATAAAAATCACTCCCAACAGCACTGTAACAGTTAATATCTCCAGTTTCTTGACTTCTTGATACCTAGAAACCCATATTTAGATACAAATGAAAGGGAAGATTCTCCTCTTTCATAAAAGTTTCTAGGTGCCACAGGACCAAAGATATAGCCCTCTGAAGTGGGCCCCCCTTCCAGAATCTTAGCCTTTAGGGTACATGGAGAATTTGGAGGATGCTGTACACAGTAGCTGCTTGTACCTCACAGATATTGTAAATATTGACTTTATGGGGAACATTTGATAGGGCTTTGTGCCAGTTTTTTGTCGGACATTGCACATTCTCTCTAGTGTAAACTGCTTGCACAGGTATTTAAGAAGTGTCTGAACCACAAATGTGTCGCACACAACCATTTTGGGGTGCAACTGCAATAGCCGCCATGCCACACAAATTAGGGTGTGTTCCAGTGGTCAGCCATGCCCTATGTTAAAGGTGCACCAAAAAAAATTGGTGAACTCTGTTGGGCCAGTGCAGAAAGCACCAGATTCATGATTTCTGGCACATGTTCTTAATGAATCTGGCGCACCGTCAATATACAGAGGCAGAGCACTTTAAGTGCAGTTTCCTACATTCTAAATAAATGAACCCCTATATGTTACTAAATTTTGTTAAAGGATAATATCAACTAATGTTCATGTTGTAAACCCTCTCCTATCCAGATTTTTTTTATATATAATTGTATTTTTATCATCATTTTTCAAAGAAATATAACAGAAAAGTTAACATGCACATATTTCACATTAAAGTTTTTCAACAGGGGTGACCATATCACTCTCCTCCTCCTGCCCGCTCTTCTATCCAGTAGCGGTCCCAACGTTCCCAAGTTTTGTCGAACAATGGGATACGATTATTCAAGGAGTCAGTCAGATATTCCATACTGCGAGTTTCCCTTACCCTAGAGAGTAATAAGTTCCCCCCAGAATCGCGTATAATATGGGGGATTTGGTGGCCTCTCTTCTCCCGCAGTTGTTTCGACAGGAGAAAGTGGTGTTTGTTCGCTTGCTCATAATATCGTTGCCCAGTTCCTATCCAGATTAATCTAAGAACACACTTGATCTCTCATTGCCTTATATTTTGTGAACATGAACATTCAATCCTCTTCATCTAATGTGGCTACATATTAACACTGTGACTTAGAAGATTAAGGTATTTGTAACACGAAAAAAAAATACACACACACATTCCTCAATACAGTTTTTATTTCACAACATCCAAAGTTATTTAAATATTACAGCATTCTTATTCAAATTCTTATGAACTGTGGTTATTTAAATATTACAGCATTCTTATTCAAATTCTTATGAACTGTGGAAGGTTCCGTTATTGCATTGCTAATACAATGCCGGACATCCAAATGTGAGTTTTGTTATCTGATTAGCTTGGTTTATGGATATGTAGGTTTTATTTGGGTTACCATTGTGTAAGGGAGCATACAATAATGCAAAAAATGTTTGGCGCCCCCTGTGGATTTAACATTTCTTCTGCTGCATATTTTGGTGAATAAAATAAACATGTTGGGTATGTGGGAACTCCTCACATGTAGTAAGGAAAGTATATTTTCTTTAGATACCGTATATACTCGAGTATAAGCCGACCCGAGTATAAGCTGAGGCCCCTAATTTTACCACAAAATACTGGGAAAACCTATTGACTCGAGTGAACACACTTGATCTCTCATTGCCTTATATTTTGTGAACATGAACATAGGATCCTCTTCATCTAATGTGGCTACATATTAACACTGTGACTTAGAAGATTAAGGTATTTGTGACACGAAAAAAAAATACACACACACATTCCTCAATACAGTTTTTATTTCACAACATCCTCCGTTATTTAAATATTACAGCATTCTTATTCAAATTCTTATGAACTGTGGAAGGTTCCGTTATTGCGTGGCTAATACAATGGCACACATCCAAATGTGAGTTTTGTTATCTGATTAGCTTGGTTTATGGAGATGTAGGTTTTATTTGGGTTACCATTGTGTGAGGGAGCATACAATAATGGAAAAAATGTTTGCCGCCCCCTGTGGATTTAACATTTCTTTTGCTGCATATTTTGGTGAATAAAATAAACATGTTGGGTATGTGGGAACTCCACACATGTAGTAAGGAAAGTATATTTTCTTTAGATAAGTGTTCTGGATGTGTACATATTTTAGAGGAAATTTGAATTTTCATGTAATTTTCTTATTTTATTACTGTTTAATGCAAAGTTGCACGAAGGTGGTAGTGTGTATGAATTTAAAAGTTATTTTTGTATACATGGTAGGCAGTAATTTCTGAAAAGAAATTGATTTTGACAGAATAGGAGCTTCTCAAAAACATTTGTGGATTGTATGACATTGATTTTGTTTTAGCATTTATGGGAGAGTAAATTCTTGTTGATGTTGTGTATTGTGGTAAATATTAATCTGCTCACTTTGTATTATTATTTTTAAATGCCCATTTGTGCAGAAACCTCCATTTTGATGTGAGTTTTCATGCCATTTTCAATGCATTTTTTGCTTGGTTACAACACACAATTTTTAAACAAAACACAGCATTGAAAATGGCCATGAAAACTCAATCAAAATGGGAGAGATTTCTGCACAAATGGCATTTAAAAATAATCGATACAACGTTAGCAAGAATTATCTTTCACCACACTACACACATCAACTCATAATTTCCTCTCCCATAAATCTAAACAAAATCAATGTCGATCAATCCACAAATTTTTTTAATAGAAGCTCTATCTCTTCAAATCAATTTCTTTGCAGAAATTAACTGCCTAACCATGTAATAAACCAAAATAACTTTTAAATTCACTACACAAGCTACCAACCTTGCTGTCAACGTTGCATTAACCAAGTAAATAAAATAAGAAAATTACATGAATTCACATTTCCCTAAATATGTAACACATCCATAAATATTTAGCCTTATATACTCAGTATAAGCCTAGTTTTTTTCAGCACAAAAAATGGTGCGAAACACCCAAACCTAACTCGGGCTTAATACTCGAGGACAAAAAATAAATATATCTAAACTCACCCCTGTATATCTTCTGTGCGATCTGTCTGGCGACGGTCGGCAGGCTATATACAGCTGGGGCAGGGTGCGAGGCAGCTATAATACACTGGGGCATGGTGCGGCAGGCTATATACTGGGGGGGCTGTGTGACGCATGCATTTCCCACCCTCGGCCTATACTCGAGTCAATAGTGTGTTTTCCCAGTATTTTGTGGTAAAATTAGGGGCCTCAAGCTTATACTGGTCGGCTTATACGCGATTAATACGGTAATCTAAGAAATATACTTTCCTTTACATGTGTAGTAGTTAGTTGCCCACATACCCAAATGGTTAGTTTTATAGCACCAAAATAATGCTAGAACAGAAATGTTAAATCCACAGGTGGCGCAAAACATTTTCTGAAGCATTAGTGTATGTCCCCTCAACATGGTAAACCACAAATAAAAACCTAACTCTCCCGAAACCAAGCTAGCTTAACACCAGATAACAAAACTCACATTGAGTGATTCGGCATGTGTATTATCAAGCAAGATAGGAACCTTCCACAGTTCATAAGAATTGAATAAGAATGCTGTATATTTAAGATAACATTGGATGTTGTTGAAATAAAAACTACTGGTATTGAGAATGTGTTTGTGTATTTTTTTTTGTGTTCACAAATACCTTTTATCTTCTAAGGTCACAGTGTTTATAATAGTAAGCCACTCTTACCAGCATTGAAGAGCGCCCATCTGTGTTCCATGGTTCACAAAATGTAAGGCAATGAGAGAGCTCAAGTGGTTCTTAGATTAACTGGATAGACTGGGCAACTATAATTAATGACAACGACAAACACGCACTTTCTCTCCTTTCGAAACAACTGCGGGAGAGAGAAGTCACACTCAAATCGCCATATTATACGCATTCTGGGGGGAACGTAATTAGCATGACCCGAGGGCGATCGCCTCTCGTGTTCCAAAATTTTATGCGTAAATTGTAGTCTCTGCCAAACAAACCTACCGCCTGATGAGGGCCTTTAGACAACTTGCTAGTAGATATTTTTGAACTCTTGTTCACTTTTTGAACTCTTGTTCACCACAAAGTTACATGAAGGTGGTACAGGCTGTCAACCATTAATCAAGGCAATGCACCCACCTGGTTGTCTGCTTTCAAAAAATATATGGGATTTAGGGGTGCCTTTGCTTTTTAATCTGTTAATCTGAGCCCTCTCCATAGCCGGTAAGTCTTTGCTGCATATTGCTATCACAGTGATGGCCGCCGGCAGCTTCAAAAAGATGGCGGTGCATGGGGGCTGCCATCTTGCCTGGCATCGTCGCTCCCCGTGACGTCATCGGGGAGCGGCGATCTGTCTCCATGGTAGCCTCGGGTCTTCCGAAGACCCGAGGCTATTTCGTTTTAACCCCTTCATTACAATGTGCTGATAGCACATTGTAATGAATGAGGAGGAAGATCGCCATATACTGCCATACTGTAGTATGGCAGTATATGATAGGATCGATCAGACAACCTAGGGTTAAAGTTTTAAAAAAATTATAATTAAAAAACCTAAAAATTCAAATCACCCCCCTTTCCCTAGAACTGACATAAATATAAAGGAAGAGAAAAAATTATAAACACATTAAGTATCGACGCGTCCGAAAATGCCCGATCTATCAAAATATATTAACGGTTTTTCACTGCATTTAACCCCATAACGGAAAATAGCACCCAGATTCGAAAATAGCACTTTTTTGCCATTTTGAAAAATATTTAAAAAACTATAAAAAGTGATCAAAAGGTCGTACAGTCCTAAAAATTATATCATTGAAAATATTATCAAATGTCACAAAAAATGACACCACCCACAACTCCGTACAACAAAGTATTAAAAAGTTATTAGCGCCAGAAGATGGCAAAATAAAAAAAAAATTTCTACAGGAGGTTTTAATTTTTGTAAATGCATGAAAACATTATAAAACCTATATAAATTTGGTATCCCCGTAATCGTACCAACCGAAAGAATGAAGTAGACCTGTCATTTGGGGCGCTTAGTGAAAGCCGTAATATCCAAGCCCACAAGAAAATGGTGCAAATGCGTTTTTTTTACCATTTTCACTGCATTTGGAATTTTTCTCCCGCTTACCAGTACATTGCATGGAATATTCAATACCATCACTATGAAGTGCAATTTGTTACGCAGAAAACAAGCTATCACACAGCTCTTTACGTGTAAAAATAAAAAAGTTATAGATTTTTGAAGGTGGGGAGTGAAAAATGGAAATGAAAAAACAGGAAAGGGCCCGGTTAAATTTCTAGCTAAAAAGCAGATATTTAGTTATTTCAGTTTTAGTGA
>CM033647.1:76989024-77008213 GCA_019512145.1 Engystomops pustulosus | reverse complement strand
CGCAGATGTTAAACATACGTGCGACTGGTGCAGTCTATTCGCATAGAGCTGATACTCACATAGGAAGGCATGTAATACTGCACATACACCGCACTATAAATCCGACCGTTGGAAACCTGCCAGTCTAAAACATAGACAACTGCTCAAAATCCTGCCAATGATAAATCTCCCCCTAGGACTCTGGGAATAGTTGGGTATTTAATGACACCTGTGTGTACATAGAAGGGCTTTAGTTCAGAGTGTCTGATCTGACCACAGGGGAGCGGCTTGTTCCAAGGTAGCTGCAACCTGACCAATGAATTATCAGCATTTTTGTTATTGCTATATTTTGTTTATTTTTTGCTGAAATAAAGACAAGCCTTCCTTTGACCTGAAGCCTATGGCCGCAGTCACAAGTTCCATTTTGGTTTCTTTTTTTTATAGCATTTTGAAACACATTACAACAGCTGAGAAGAGGTGATTTGCCCAATTGCATTACTGCAATGTAATGTAATTCTGTAAAAACTATGTAGTGTATTAATAACACATGTGTTAACAATTTAACATCACGCTAACAAATGTAAAAAGGCAAGGTAATTAGGCAAATCACCTCTCCTCAGCTGTTGTAATGCATTTCAAAACGCAATGAAACCGCAGCTAAAGTCTCCTTTCATGCCAAACAAACAAAATAAGAACTATAGCATAGCATGTTCTTTAAAAGTACATGAAATGAAGTTAATGTAGCGTTCTATAAATACTTTTCCCCGCACACTCCATTAGAGAAAATAGCTTGTGTACATTGCACTGAGAACATAACATTAGAGTATGGTGAGTTGACATGACCCTCATTGCTAGCTCCAGATGTAGCAGCATATCTAAAAGTATCAGAGGGAATATAAAATAACATGTACAGGCGTGTCAGGATCAGTGGATCCTCTGGACCACCGCGGGAGATGTAACTAGCCAACACCCGGAACCGGAGCCTAGCGGCACCTGGTATTTTTTCCCCGCACACTCCATTAGAGAAAATAGCTTGTGTACATTGCACAGAGAACATAACATTAGAGTATGGTGAGTTGACATGACCCTCATTGCTAGCTCCAGATGTAGCAGCATATCTAAAAGTATCAGAGGGAATATAAAATAACATGTAATGAGCTGCTGTGTTAATCTGGTACGTACATTTTTTTATGATTATAAATTAGCACTCATACTATTCGTGTATCATATGCTAAAGAGTTTAAAGTAATGCTACTTCATAATCATAAAAAAATGTACCAGATTAACACAGCAGCTAATTACAGCAGTCCCGGGTTCATACAAATAGGGACGTAGGTTGTTCTTAAGTTGAATTTGTATGTAAGTCGAAACTGTATATTTTATACATTGTATTCACCGACAATTTTTTTTTGCCCCATGACAATTGGAGTTTCAAATTTTTTTGCTGTATAGTACCAAGAATTATCAATAAAGCTTCATTGCAGACAATTTTAGCTCTGGATTATTGCAATACTGGGACTTTTTAAAGCATCGGGAGCTTCAAGAGGTTCACAGTGGGCCTGAGGTGGTTGACCGTTTCTGTACCCGTATGTTTTTTGTCTGTAAGTCGGTTGTCCCATTAATGTAGGTGACCGCCTGTCCGGGTGTCCCCGAACCCACATCGGCGCAATTAGCACTCATACTATTCGTGTATCATATGCTAAAGAGTTTAAAGAAGAATGAGCACAGCATGTGGTTCTACAACTGTTTCTACAAGATACAAGGATATTTTTTGGTAAATTTTTACCTTTTCCTTCCTTGCTGCACCTTGTGCGTCATATTTATGAGGTGTCAGTGCCACAATGCTGCTCTTTTTCCAACACTCAAGTCTTTTTTTTTGATTACTCAATTTGGGCACATCTTGGTAATCCTGACACCTTTCCTGCACTTCTAGGTTCTCAACACTTTTTTGGCCCAATTTATATAATACACACCTCAGCTGCTGCAAAACCTTGTTATACACACCTCATTTGCCGCAAAACCTCATTATACACACCTCATCTGCCGCAAAACCTCTTAATACAAACTTCATCTGCCGCAAAACCTCGTAATACAAACCTCATCTGCCGCAGAACCTCATATTACACATCTCATGTTCTTGTAGATGTCAGATCCTGACCAGTCATAAAGTGTCAGTTTGCCACATGGCTAATAGTTTCCGCTATATTCTTTTCTTATAAAGGAGAATAACATAAACTGTATAGAAGATCCCCATCCTCCCTCAATTCCCCATTGTGTTACATGTATGGGGCTTTCTTCTAGGTGTCGCCTATAAGCATAAAGTGGGGTGGTTCCACAGTCGCAACCGCATATCACAGGCGCAACCTATGACAGCAGGACTATCAGTAGGATATACCACTGTCTGTAATTAACACATCATGCAAAAGACACAACGGGAGATTCATACACAGCTCCCTCTGGAGTAGAGGCATCTATCGCCTAAACCTCACTCAATGGGGCACATTTACTTAGAAAGTCAAAAAAAGCACTAAAAGTGCTATTTCTGTGTATAATGCTGCATGTGGCGATTCACTAAGATCGGGTGCCAGAAATCATGAATCTTTCTTTTTTGGTGGTGCACCTTTAACATAGGACATGCGACACAATTTGCTAGTAAAACACGGCGCTCGGTCCGAATCAGACAGCACGCCCCCTAATTTGTGTTGCATGGAGGCTAGCGCAGCTGCGCCACAAAACGGTCAAGTGCGACACAATAGCGGCGGAGACACTTCTTAAATGCCTGTGCAGGTTGTTTTAGCCTAGATGAACATGCACAGTCCGACAAAAGTGCGGCGCATAGCCCTTAGGGAAACAAAGAGTTTGTGGGGCACAAGTGTAATGGCCTTGCCAATTCAGTCATAATGGACTGGTATGTTCATGGGATCTTGCCAATTCCATTATACAGATCTACCGTAGGTGTTTCCCACACCCCTGTGTGTGACAGTAAGATTCGGCCATGGACTCCGCCAGTAGCTGATGTGGATCCTTAGCACAGTCCAAGGCTTTAGCAGGATACATGACCTTGGTGGAGTCCATGGCCAAATCTTACTGTCACACACGGGGGTGTGGGAGAGTCTCTTGGGCTAGAGTCTGTGGTGGCGGAGTCCATGGCCGAATCTTACTGTCACACACAGGGGTGTGGGAGAGTCTCTTGGGCTAGAGTCTGTGGACCTTCTGGACCCCTGCAGCAATCTAAGTGGCCCATGGTCTTCGCCAGTGCCCACCGCAAAGCGGGATGGTCTTGCTGCGGTGTGAAGCCACCAGGTAGGCAAAACCTCAGGTTGGCAGGACCTCTGGACCTCAGGAACATAGGACCACCACAGGTACATAGGACCGCCACAGGAAAACAGGACCGCCACAAGAATGAAAAGCTCGCTTACCGGTGGTCCGCTGCTCTTAATCAGCAGCCTCCGGACTAGCCGATGCGCGTGGGCTGCGCGATCCTCACTGCCGTAGCCGGGTCCACCCTGCTCCTGACAGTACCCTGCTGTAACACACTGATCATGCGCAGCATGCTCAGTGTGTTACATTACAACAGTTTTATACCTCTGTATTACACTGTGTAATGTGAATAATAGCCTTGACCAAGTGATCCGTGGATCCCAAAACCCCCCTTGTTCAAGCTGACCTGTAAAGTTGAATAAAATGTTAAAACATTACTATATTTTTTAATGAAAAATAATTAATTAAATACAGTTTAGAGTCCCTAAACCCTAACCATTCCCCCCTATACCATGTCAATCAAAGTGAAAACACAAAACGCAAAACCCACATATTTGGTATCCGCCGCGTCTTAACAATCCTATAAATAACTCAGAAACCTTCTTGGACCCCTCTCGGTGACGCCGTAAAAACCAAACACCCCAACAACACGCCAAAAATGTACTTTTTCATAAAAATCTACAAAAATGTTCTGAAAAAGTGATCAAAAAAAGTTAGTGCGCAAAATGGGACCTAACTGAAAGAAACCACTCAACACGTAAAAGAACCCTAAACAGCTCTCAGCCAAAAAATATTAAAGTTACCGTCTCCTAAAGATGGCGGATGCAAAACAATGCGTTTCCTCTATATTAGTTTTTATCCAGTAAATTGTAAAATCCTGAAAAACTATATAAGAGAGTTATCACCGTATCGTAGTTATCTGGACAACTGAGATAATATAATATTTTTAGTGTACGGTGTACGACCCCCCAAAAATACGAAAGAAGTAAACCACATTGACATTGTTGTCTTTCACCCCTACATTCAAGAGGTAATAAAAATCTCATCATAGCTATGACCCCACTGAAAATGAAGTATTTTGTAAGTGCATCTCAGGTCGCGAAAAATAAGCCCTTATATGTCACAACATGCCCAAAAAAATAGAATTGTGTCCATAAAAATTACAAACTGCAAGAAGCTGCTCTGAATGGCGCAGCTCCGTCGATGCCCCGGCCGGTGATCCCAGACAGCAGGTTCCACCACATATGGGTATTTGTTATACACGGAAGATTGGGTATCAAAGGTTTTGGAGCTGTTTTTGGAATTTTATTCATGGATTTGTACTTTTTTTGAGAAACAATTATGTAAGCCCCTAAAGTTTTTACTTTCAAAAATTTGCAACGATTTTGTTTTTACCCTGTAAACAATTCGGGTGTACAATTTCATGAAGTTGTTCACGTAGTTGAAGGGGCATACGTTTCTATAATGGGGTAATTTATGGGGTTTACTTTTATTTAGGTCTCTCAAAGTGTGATTTGAAACCTGAGCCGTCCCTCAATGCAGAGATTTTGCGTTTTTTATGAAATGTGAAAATCGCTCCTAACGTTTCAAAGTCGCCATAACATCCTACAAAATAAGAGTGATGCCTAAAAAACCATGTCCCCCATGAATTAGACATTTAGTGAAGTTAGTTCTTAAGTTTTTTTTTCATTTGTGACTATGATGGAAAAACAGTAGAACATTTGTGAAGTTTCAAAACTCAAAATTTTTTTTGCAATTTTCACACAAAATCTCTAATTTTCATACATAAATAAATGCAACAACATCACACCAAATCAAATACCCTGAATTACCGATGTTCACGAGAACACTTGAAAATCACTTGGATATGTATAAAGCGTTTCGAAGTTATACCCACTTGTATTGCACAGGGCAGATTTTGAAAAAATGGGCCGTGTACGGACGGTTAAAAGTGGCTTCGACGTTAAGGGGTTAAGGGTTATACATGGTATTTGGGCCATTCATACATACTATTGGTGTGGAAAGCATGAGCGGGTCGGACCTTCTGGAAGAGAGGTGCACTTGGCGCTGCTCGGCCTTCGGAAGAGAGGGACTTGCACTAAAGAAGAAGGGCTGAAGGAAGTAGTGGCGTATTAAAGGGCACAAGTTCAACATGTCCATAAAAGCTATAACACCCTTAAGGACGCAGGTTTTGGCTCATTCCTTCTCGCTCTTCACCTTCAAAAAACCATAACTTTTACACTGTTTCCGTCGTGTACAGTAGCTGGCCCGTGGTGAGGGCTTATTTTGAGTGTAACAAATTTTACGGTCTTGTGATGGTTCTAGTTTATTAAACATTTCATTAATAGGAATGGGAAAAAAATTCCTAATTGGACAAAATTGAAAATAAAATTGTCGACGTCTCTTGTTGAAAGCCAGTTGTTACAACTTTTATCTGCTCTCAAAATAACACCTCTTCGTTATTTTTAGGTTCGGTCGATCGCGTGATACCAAATTTCATACAGCGTTTTATTGCTTGATTAGGGATGAGCGACTATCCTTGGCGAGCTGGATGCTCGTTCGAGTATTAGCGTACCAAGCCAGTTGCTCGACATACTTGCGAACGAATTCTACTTAACGAACACAGTGAACCAACAGTAAAAAACTCATGAGAACAATATGTGACGAACATATGTTGTGATAACACATTGCAGATGTATGAAACACTGCATGTTTTCTTCAACTATTTTCTTCCTTAACATACTATTTGAAGACACCCGTTCGCACCGCGTGGCTTCGTATAAGTTAGCAGATGTACGGAAACTATCTGCACATTGTTCTTCACTGTGTTTCCTTTCAAAGTGTTTCTTTCAGTGAAAACATCGTAACAGCTGCCTGCAATCTGTGTTCTTTAGTGTTCTTTCAAGTGTTTCTTTCAGTGAAAAACATCTCGATCTCCCATTGACTCAATGGGGTTCGTTATTCGCTACAGCACTCGAGCAGCGGGAAATTCACCGAAGTAACCAGAATCGATGCATTGTAGTGCTCGCGTCATCGCTAGGCTTTAATCCTTTTCCAAAATTACACGAATGGGGTAAAAAGATAAAAATTTTGCACATCGGTTTCCACGCATAATCACTTTTTCATATGTTGGGGTTTTGTGTTACTTTGGTGTACGGCCTGTGTGTGAGTAGTTGCGAAATAGCCCCAACGTTTCTTCTTGCTACATGGGAGGACTGTCACCATTTTTATTCATGTAAAAGGGGGAAAAGTCGCATTTCGGACATTTGGGCGCCATTCCCGGCGCTCGGAGTCACGCGCCGCGGTTATAACCGTTTTATATTTTGACTAGATCCGGTTTTGGGCCACGTACCCCCCCCTGGGAAGGCCGGAACTGGAGGCAGTCGTGATCCGGGTGAGGTTGCTCAACTGAACCAGATTTTTGCCAGGACGTGGTATAGGTACCTGTCTGGATCACCACTATCCCATGGAGTAGTAGCCAGGCCTCGCCAAGAGCCAAACAGAAACAAGCCACCTTAGCATGAGCGTTTCGGATGGTTGACTTGGAGGACACAGTTCAATATGCAGCAAGGCACTGGAAAACAAGTTTTTCTGCTACTTCGGGTTGCACAAATTGGTCGGAGCAATCCGCCAGTAGCTGAGTGGATTCCTTGCACGTCCAAGCTTTAGCAGGATACTTCCTTTGTGGAAGTCCAATGGCCAAATCTGACTGTCACATCACGGGGTTGGAGAGTCTCTTGGGCTAGAGTCCCTGGTGGACCTTCCTGCCCCTTCAGAAATCTAAGTGGCCCATGTGGTCTTCGCCAGTGCCCACCGCAAAGCGGATGGGCTTGGCTTTCGGTGTGAGAGCCACCAGGTTGTTCCAAGGGTGCAACTCTGGTCCGTGTTTGCGAGCCCGTTAGTGAAGCACTGGTAGGGAGGACTCGGGTAGCAGAACCTCAGGTGGCCTGACCTCAGGTTGCAGACCGCTGGACCTCAGGACATAGGAACCGACACAAAGGTACTGTGGGAGAGTCTCTTGGGCTAGAGTCTGTGGACCTTCTGGACCCCTTCAGGAATCTAAGTGGCCCATGGTCTTCGCCAGTGCCCACCGCAAAGCGGGATGGTCTTGCTGCGGTGTGAAGCCACCAGGTTGTTCCAAGGGTGCAACTAGGCCCGTGGTGGCAGCCAAGGTAGGGAAGCAGGGTAGGGAGGACCTCGGGTAGGCAGAACCTCAGGTTGGCAGGACCTCAGGTTGGCAGGACCGCTGGACCTCAGGAACATAGGACCGCCACAGGTACATAGGACCGCCACAGGAAAACAGGACCGCCACAAGAATCGCTGTATTAAAGAGGCTCAGCCCGTGAGCCCTCTCATCCACCCTCATAGCTCTTCGACGGATAATCATTCGCAGAGCATAAGAGGTTTTTTAAGTTTAATTAATGTTAAAAAATTTGTGCTATAAGCTGTAGGCCACCCCATGACTGATTGCGTGGGCACCTGTTACAGTACCTCCGGCCCCCTCCCTTAGGGGCCCCCTTCGCTTCTTCTTCCGCCCCCCTCTTTGTCGCCTCCGCCAGTCTCTCAGGTGACGGGACACCTAGGTTGAGAGATAACCGTGAAACACATACCCCATAGGATGCGCCCCCTTGAAGCCGGTCGACTCGGAGTTCCATGGAAGTCCGGAGAATCGGGAGTCATCCGCCTGGAAAAGCTTGCCTCTGGAGGCCTTGAGAAAGGCCGGAGACTCTGGAGCATTGGAGCCTTGGGAAATAGCGGCCGATAGACAAGGTCGGTTGTAGGCTCTGAGGCGGCGGATGAGGAGCGGTCAGCCGGTGGTGGAGGTTGCTTCAACCTGGAACCAGATTTTTCCAGAACGTGGTAATAAAGGTAGCCATGTCAGATCACCACTATCCCACTAGGAGTACCCAGGCCTCCCAAAGCAAACAGAAGACAACGCCACATTAGTAGCATTTCGTATGTGAGCGTTGGAGGACTCACGTTCATATGCATGAGCACTGGAAAACAAAGTTTCTGCCAATTCGGGGTTGCCATCAATTGGTTGGGCATCCGCCAGTAGCTGTGTGGATCCTTGCACAGTCCAAGTCTTTACAGGATACATGACCTTGGCGAGTCCTGGCCGAATCTACTGTCACACCACAGGGGTGTGGGAGAGTCCTTGGGCTATAGCTGTGGACCTTCTGGACCCCTGCAGCAACTAAGTGGCCCATGGTCTTCGCCAGTCCCACCGCAAGCGTGATGGGCTGGCTTTCGGGTTTGAATGCCACCAGGTAAGCAGAGACCCTCCAGGTTTTTTTGGCAGACCTCTGGCCTCAGGAACCTAGGACGCACCACAGTCCCGGCCAGAAGCGGGAGACAAACTGGACCCCCCTCGGTCCGAGACATGTGCAACGGAAGTCCAGTAGGCGCAAGATGTGGGTTAAGAACTGGCTGGCAAGGTGTGATCAGGACGGCAGCTGGCATAGGACAAATGAGACATTTGGAAAGCGGTCGGTTACCACCCCGATAACGTATTGCCAGATGATGGTGGCAGATCTGTAATAAAATCCAAGCCACGTGAGACCACGGGCAGTAGGCACGGTAACGGCCACCGAAACCAGCTGGTTTTTGTCGTGAGTGCTTATTACGAGCACAAGAGGTACAGGACCGCACAAAATCCCCGAACGTCCTTGAACCAAATTCAGGCCACCAATAGAATCGGGACAATTAGGGCCACAGAGCGCTGCACCCCCAGGTGCCCATCCACACGAGGGAATGTCCCCTCCCCAGGTCAGAATCCTCTTTTTTCCTCTTTCGAGAGCCCAGGTCGCACCATAAGTCTTATATCTGCCGGGAGGTAATTGCCGGAGGTCCACCGGCCCGCTGCCAGCAACAATTCTCTCTAGAGGAACTATGTTATCTCTCGGGGCACATCCTCCCCACATAACAATCCGACGCAAACGGGACAGGCGTCAGCCTTGATGTTTTTTCCGCAGGGGGCGAAAATGGATTTTTTGGAGTCACAACGGGAAAAGAAAGAGAGACCACCAGGGCCTTGACGCGGTTCAAAAAACAAACAAGCCTGAGCCGACTGGTAGGTATTGGAGGTTCTTGTGTCAGTGTAGATGCTGACTCTGGATGAACATCTGCTCCCTTCCAAAGTGACGGCACGCTCCCCCTCCCAGGCACACTTTGATGTCCATGACCTCACGATCTCCAATAGCATATATTCCTCTCTTGCAGGGGAAAATTATTTTGGAGAAGAAGCCGCAAGATAGAGTACGGCCCTCTAGCCCCTTTCCTTCGAGTAAGGAGCGCTCCAGCTTCCTACGGAGGAGCATCACCTCCACAAAAAATGGCTTCTTCGTATCTGGTCTGGTAAAGGACAGATGCAGAAGAAGAAGCAGACTTTAGTCCGTGAAGGCCGGTCGCCGCTGGTGACCAGGCACGATGACAAATAGACACCTTTTTCCCTTCGTTTAGCGCCACATCAGGAGCTTACCAGAGTCGAGAAGTGGGATGAATTGATTCCTATAATAATTTGGCCCGAAGCCCAGGAATCTTTGAATAGCCCGTAGTCCCCTGGCGGCCACTGAAAACCGCAGATACCTTATTCAGGATCCATTTGCAAGCCTTTTATCGGAAATTAACCGAGGATGGCAGGCTTTTTTGATGACACGGCACTTTCTCTCTCAGTTTTGGCGTTAGAGATTGTTTGCCCCTGAGGCGTGCTGAGCACCTTGCCCGTACATGGAATGGTTGGGACTCGAGGGGTTCCAGCAGAATACACAAAGGTGCCATCGCAGGTAAACCACAACACCAAGCGGTACAATAGTCCCTTGAGATATCGTACAAACTCCTTTTGGAATCCAGGCTGGCGCCGAAAGGCATAACTAAATATTCAAAATGCCCCATCACGGTTGTTAACAGGCGTCTTCCCCCGTCGCCCCTCCTGATAGCGGAATAGATTGTAGGCCCCCACGAAAGTCAGCTTGGTGTAAAGACCTCTCGCACCCCCGTAGGCGATCCATACCAGCTCCCGTGATCAGCGGCAAGGATACGATCTTAAACGTGACCTTGTTTAAAGACCTGCGATAAGTCCAATACCAGGTGGAGCGGAGATGAGCCTCTTTTCTTGGTGACAAAAAAGAAGCCGGCGCTTGCCGAGAGAGGATTTACGAATAGAAGCCCTCTTTTGGTAGATTCTCCTGGACATACTCTGGACATGGCGGCTGTTTCAGGTACCGAGAGCGGGTACACAAACCCGACCCAGAGAGGGAAGATCCAGCACAGTCGATGGGCATCTTAGGACGATGGTGAGGAAGGTCTCCACTTGTTTCTTCTGGAGAACACAATCCGCGAAGTTCCTGATATGGGAGTGGGAAGCCCCCCCCAAAGGCCCTGTAGGAGACAAGTAGAAGTAGGCCCGACAGGGAGCGGATTGTAGAAACCTTCATACAGTGTGTGACAATCATCGACCCCAGCGGAGAATCTCCCGCGAAACACAGTTCCAAACAGGGCATGAATGTTGCAAACCAGGGAAGGGCCCAGCAAGGAGCGTGAAGTGCACTGGGGCAGCACAAAAAAGGACATCTTTCTCTATGTAATGCGTCCAAAACTTGCAGATCAGGGGTTTCCTTGTGCGAAAACCCGGATGGGCACGAGAGATTTTGGCCACTGACCGAGGCAATGGACATGATTCCCCCATGGCTTCCCCTGAGACGAACCACCGGGAAGTGATTCGTGAGACCAGGGCCAGCATCCATTAAATTAAGTTTCGCTGTTAGAGCCCGAATCCGGAAGGCTGAAACTTGATCGGGTGGTCCAGTTGGCCAACGCTGAGGAGTACGGGAGAGTCAAGCGTGGAGAAGCTTTATTACGCACCTAGGGAAACGCTTCTCCTGAGAAGCCCTAGGTGCTGGTGGCGTTTCCCCCGGACGTTGGGGGCGGACATGACAAGCCCGACGATGCCCCTGGCTGGCAAATACACAATGCACAGGTTTCTCCTGACGTCTCGCCTGGAACGCTCTTTTGTAGCAGAAAGCCGGCCCTTCCCGGTCACCTGCATAGGTTTTTCATCAGCGAGAAGATTCATCAGCCGGGGCTGAACGTGCTTTTGGAATACGGTGCCAGGCGAGGAAGACGTTCTAACGCGGCCCTTGGGGGGTACTCGGAGCGTCAGTTTCCTCAGCGCGCTCCTTTAAAAAAAAAAAACCGCAAAAACCGCAATCAATTCGAGTGGCCCAAAAGGTTGATCATACCCTCAGAGTTGACGGCAGGTCCCTGCTGCCACGTCCTTGACACTGCGCAGAAAGTCCTTTTTCTTAAGTAGCAATGAGGGCGCCGCATCGTTCCAAGGCAGAGTTCATGATACCAAGGTTCGGAACTGACCGCGTACTCTCCCACAGATGAGTTACCCTGGCCCGCAGGTTTCATAATGTACAAGACCTCCGCAGAGGAAGCCTCGTGCCCGGTTCTCCCTCGAAGACTGATCCTGGAACTCTCTGGCCAGAAATTCCTGAGAGGGTAGTGACACACCTGTCATCCGCGTCCCAAAAGTAGTAGCCCAGGCCAGGGCCTTCCCGGGAAGGAGGCTGAGGACAACTCATCCTTGGAACCGCTCCTGTGGAAAATTTGCGACGAGCATTAAGTTTCTAATGTGCAGGAGCACTGGGTGGATGGAAGCCCCTGCACATCTTGGATCCCCGTTCAATATAACTTGCCGGAGGCAAAAGAGACGCTTGCCTGGGTTTTCAGCTCACAGGGAGAGTAACCGGGTAGCAGAGTTTGCAACGGCCACCCCTACAGGGAGACTGTTGCTGATGCTGGGTAGCTAGCAGCTGTTGCAGCAATGGGGGACTTGCTCCAGTTTGATTTATCCGTTGTGCACAATCCTGCTCGCCGGTACTGGTGGATTCCACGATGGGGTTTGGCGATAAATCAGGCTGACTGGTGGAGAAGGGCCTCGGCGGAATCCATGGCCCGGGAATCTACTGTCAGATCGTGATCCTCTGGACACCTCGCGGAGATGTAACTAGCCAACAACCCGAAACCGGAGCCCTAGCGGCACACCTGGTATTCACCAAGCCCCGCCCGCAAGCCAGGTTTGGACTTGACTGCGGCAGGATACCCACTTAGGTCGTTCCCAGGTGTTACTAGCCCAACGGTGCAGCCGAGGTCGAGGTACCTTTAGCGGATGACAATCTCGTAGACAGGTCCAGGCCACAACGGGTCAGGGCAGCCGGCAAAGAGATGCAACGTTAGGATCCAAGTCCGGGAGTCAGCAACAGAGGTCCAGGCAGGTGGGAACGGAACAGACAGGCACACGAACACAGCACTACGGAAAGAACTCGGTAACACAGGAGCGGTAACCACAGGAATACACGAACCAGAATACACAGGAACGCAAGGAATAATCGCTAGCAACTTTCTCTAGGCTATGAGGCACAAAAGATCCCCGCAAGGGTAACAGGAAAGCAGGCTTATGGAGAATTTGGCAATATTGCCCACCGCCAAATTAATGGCGCGCTGGCCCTTTAAATTGGAGAAGGTGGCGCGCGCACCCCCGCAGCCCTAGCACGTCGGAACGTCGCGCGCACAGCGGAGGGGATCGAGCCAGGAGCCGTGGACGGGTGAGATGCGCTGGCGCGCGCCCGCCAAGGCCGGGGGCAAGGGGCGGCACGGGGTTACCCTATGCCTCCTTTTAATTTGACCCCGCCCTTTCCGACTTGCGCTCCTCTGATCCCACCCGTGACAGGGCTCCTCCCTCCCACCTGCTACTTTCTAGGAACAAAAAGGACACCGATCTTCACGGGAGATACAGACATCTTCCCCATAGTGTTAGTTACGAGACTGGAGCCTGCTAGCCAGTTAATGGGTAGAGACCATCGTGAAGCTTTCTCTGATGCTTTAAATAGTCCAGAGTTGCAATAATCAGCTTAAAAATTGTCTGCAATGAAGCTTTTATTGATAATTTCTTGGTCCTATTAACAAACAGCAAAAAAAAAATTTGAAATACCTTCAATAACTCGCAATTGTCACTGGGGCACTGGGCAAAAAAAAAAATTTGTCGGGAACTACAATAATAAAATATACAGTTTCGACTTACATACAAATTCAACTTAAGAACAACCTACATCCCTATCTGTATGTAACCGGCCCGGGAAACTTCCTGTCCTATTGCTCTGGTGTTTACATCTGGTCACATATTTTTTTATTCTTGGATCTAGCACCATCATCCTACTATTCGTAGTATCTCCATGCTCCTATAAGAGTTCTCCCTTCCAAAGAATCGAGCAACACCTGTTGTTCTACAATCCTTGTTCTTTCACCTCCTTCTCCAGAACGTTTTTTTGGTAATTGTTTCCTTTTTCTCCTACTCTTGCCTTGCATACCTGGTGCGTCATATTTTATGAGGTGTCATGTGCCCAAGTGCTGCTCTTTTCTTTTTTTCAACACTCAAGTCCTTTTTTTTTTTCTATTGTACTCTTATTTGGGCACAATCTTTTAAATGCCTTACACCTTTCCTTTCACGGTTCTCTCTTTTCTCACCGTACCCGCCCCTTTTTTTTTCCTTGTCCCTTTGTCTCTCGCTCCACCCACCCTCATCTAGCTCTTTCCCCCCCATCCAGGGATTAGTTTCTCGTAGGTGCGGGGGAGAGTCGCCGTCCCCAGTTTCCTGGAATGAATAGTGTCCTCTTCCCCCAGGAGAGACGGATCCTTCTCCAAGACCCAGCGATAGCGAGCCCGCTCCGTCATGTGAAATCGTTAAAGCGTAATCCTCGCCACCAACCCCACCCCCGTGAAGTCCTTTCCTCCGAGTGACGACCCTATTCGCTGGGGAGAGCTGCCTTTAAAGTGGGAATCTGCCGTTCTGGTTAGTGTTTTCAAATCCCGCCAATCCTCTTCCTCCAGCCTCGAGGTGGGAGGCACCCTCCTGGGGGAAACAGTTCCCTTCCTCCACCAGAGTTGGCTGGATAAGGGAGGGTCCGTCGTTCGCCATAGCCTCGTCGCAATATTTCATCTTTGTAGTTCTCTTTACCTACTCACCGTATTCCCTCATGGTAATTTCTACTTCCGGGTTCCTTTTCCATGTGTTTTTCCCCGTGTGATTTCTCCTCTTATATGCTCGAAGAGAGGAAATCTCGTCAGGCATCATAGTGAAAAGCGATAGATTACCATCCTTGGTTTCTTCTCGGCGGCCTTCCCTCACGGCCTGCGCCCTGCTGAGTTTCTCGTCCTTTGAAGGGAGAGAATATTGATCGCCCCTCGCTGAGGGGCGAGCCGGGGATGTGTGGGATGCGGCCGGCTCCACGGGCTGCCCTTTTTTTCCCTTTCATTAGGTTTCATTGTCCTGTGTGTCGCATCTTTTCTTCGGCTCTCGCTCGTCCGTGGTGTGTTCCCACATTCGCAACCGCTATCACACAATGGCGCAGACCATGTACGACATTGCTATCATTCTCTCCCCCTGTTTCTTTAATTTCCCCCCTCCTCGGGGTCACCATCCACCCCTTTCTCAGTGTCCTACCCCGTCTACGCCTCTGGAGTAGAGGCAATCTATCGCCTAAACCTCACTTCATTGGGCACATTTACTTAGAAAGTCGAAAAAAGCACTAAAAGTGCTATTTCTTCTCTGTGGCGATTCACTACATCGGGTTGCCAGAATCATGAATCTTTCTTTTCCTTTTCTTTTTTCCCCCCCTCCCGCACTGGGCTGACAGATTTCGTTTTTTTGTTTGTGTCACCTTTAACAATGACACATGTTCTCAAAGGCCTTTCTTACCTTCACCCCCAGGACTTAAGATGTCTCTTGGGGGGTAGCGAAGTAACGGACTAGTTTGCGCTACAACTGAGACAGGCTAGAGATCGTTCGCCTGGGCCCTCCGTCCATGTGTCGCCCCGTCAAAACGATATTATGTTTTGTTCCTTTCGTTGCTCCTGCTTGCCTCTCTCCAGCCCCCCCATTTGTCCCTTTTCTCGACCCCCGGAACTCGGTGTGGGTCAAATCATTTCTCTCCCTTCTAGTCCCTTTCTTTTCTTTTGTTGGTAAATCGGATCCTCTCCGTCCCTGTGTCACCGGGGACTGTCCTCCGGCCCCTGTTAATGGTCTTACCTGCCTGCGCCTTATGGAAACAAAAGAGTTTGTGGGGCACAAGGTATGGCCTTGCCCATTCAGTCATATGGAATGGTAATGTTTCATGGGATCTTGCCAATTTCCATTATACAGATCTAGGTGTTTCCAGACTAAGCCACTGTATATTTTAACTGACGTTTACGGACGTATAAACTGGTATAAGCAGCTTCATATGTCTGCTGGCGATAGGGAGGTTTTCGTGTTAATGCATACAGAACAGTTGTGGTTATTAATGCCAGGCCCTGCTCTGCCTCAATGTTGTTATTGGTGGAGGTGCCTAGGTTAAAATCCAGAGTCTGAGGAGAGGACAGGATCGTAGAACCCTGATGGGGTTACATGATAGGGCTGTAGCGGACTGTAGGAGGGAGTGAGAGGTCAGTGGCGCAGGTCAGTGGGGGCTGTTGGTAAGCAAAAGCCAGGGGAGCTGATTGGGGTTGGGCACTGCAGATTGAGGGGCAGGTGGAAATATAAGGGACAGGGGCGAGTAGGGTACAGTGGTCTTATACCTTTTTACAAAGTCAGGACGAAAACTACTGGACAATTTCAGGAGCACACGTATGTGGAGACAGCTGGTGAGTGGCACCGTGTGAGAAGAAGGCTGGCTGCGCTGAGACGCTGGAAATCGCAAGTGTGCCAGGGCAGGTGGTCTCTTCTCCACTCCTGAGAAGGAAGCACTATCTGATCCTGTTTTCAGCCCCAGCCCTTCACCACATTCTTCACCATTTGCCGGTGTTTGGTCGGGCGTGAGTCCCCACATGACGGACCAGATCAAGTTTCGGCGGGGGGCAGGCCATTGTGAAGTGAGCAAACGGTCCTGATTTACAAAAAGAGCAAATTCTAGTCATGCCAGGGACCTTGCAGACAGATAGCCAGGGATAACATTAAGGTGCAGTCCCCCAGGCAAGCTCTGGGTGATGGCCTGTGGTGCACCTGGGCTGATCCAGCGGGTCACTAGCAGCAGAGGGTGGGGATTTTCAATACATGGCAGCATGGGTAGTGAACTTCCATGGCACTAGGGGCTTGGCAGTCGCTACCAATCTAGAGTTGGAGTGGGTTCTGTTTCCACCCGCCACCATGGTTTTTTTTGGTCAGAGGTCCGTAGTAAACATGTTTTTGGTAACTGGTGGCGGCTCCTTCCCCTTTTTTTTTTTCATCACAGGTTCTGTGAGGAAGAGGAGAAGATTACAGAGGTGATCCCAACGCCATCCCCAGGTCACAGCCTGGACAACCGGCTCACTTCGCATGTTTCAAGCAGCTTTCTTCCAGTTCGGCTTCATCTAGCCCTTCACTCAATTTCGGATCGGCGCCGCCATGTGAGGCGATTTGCACTAGTATTGGTGAAGAAGGAATAAGGCCGCTGGGCAGGTGGTGTTCTGTCTGCATGTTTAGGGTTATAAATAGGGTTTTGGGCCATTCATCACATCTATTGGGTGAAAAGCATGCGGGTCTGGACCTTCTGGAAGAAGGGGCACTTGGCGCCTCGTGCTCCGGTTCGGATAGCTTGCACTTAGAAGAAGGGCTAAGAAGGAATGGGTTAAAGGGCAAAGGTTCAAATGTCATAAAAGCTATTAACCCCTTAAGACGCAGGCTTTTTTTGGCTCATTTCTCGCTCTTCACCTTCAAAAATCCATAACTTTTCAACTCTTTTCCGTTGTACAGAGCTGTGTGAGGGCTTATTTTTGTGTAACTTTACTTTCTTGTGATGTTTATTTATTATATCTATACATGTCTGGTAATAGGAAAAAAATTCCTATTGGACAAAATTGAAATAAAAATTGTCACGTTTCTTGTGAGCTCATTTTTACAACTTTTACTCTGCTCTCAACAACTCTTCTTTATCTTAGGTCGGTGCGATCGCGGTGATACCAAATTTATACAGGTTTTATTGCGTTTTAATTAGGATGAGCGATATACTCGTCGAGCTGGGATGCTCGTTCGAGTATTAGCGTACTCGAAACGGCTCGTTGCTCGGCGAGTACTCTTGCTGCTCGAATCAAGAATTTGACTTAACGAAACACAGTCGAAAAACAGTAAACATACATGGAAGAACACAATTTCAAAAAATTACACAATGTGTACAAAAAAGAATAAAACTTTTTGCTCTTCCGACACAAAATAACTTTTTCATACTTGGTGTACGGACCACTTTGTGATTATTTGCGAAATGAGCCAACGTTTTCTTTGCTAATTTTGCAGGACGCTGTGCGACATTTTTGTATGTCATGTAAAAAGGTGCGTTAAAGTCGCATTTCGGACACTTTGGGCACCATTCCCGTCCGGAGGCAGCCTGACGGTTATAACCGTTTCTTTATATTTTGTGAAGAGCAGGTATTTGGGACGCGGCGGTCACCTAATGTATTGTTATTTTACTGTTATTATATTTTATATCAGTTTCTAGGGGCAAGGGGGGTGATTGAATGTTTAACTTTTAGTAATTTTTACTTTTTTTTTTTTTTTTAAACTTTTGGGTTGTTTTTTCTCATATTTCTTAGACCATCTAGGTAATGACCCTAGATGTCAAAATCGTTCCTTACCTATACTGCAATACAACTTTATCGGCAGATATGGGGTTGTGCAGGTCTTCATTACATGAGCCACTAGACTCATGGAACGACATGGTAGAAACCATCACGAGCGGTTCAATGAGATCACGGGCGTCAGGCATGATCGCCCCCCGATGATGCTGTGGAGGAAACATGGCTCGGTGCCGCAATGCTTTCAGTTGCTGCCCGCGACTTTGCCCGGCCGCGACAGCAAGAAGAGGTGAACACCCTGCACAGATCGTGGGGTGTAGCGATGGGTCTGATGCGATATGCAAACAAAGCCCACTCCTGTTATGTAAGAGGCGTCTCACCCGCTGAGCCTCTTCATGCACCAACGCCTTCATAGTCTCTGCGACGATATATCTGTCGCAGAGCATTCAGAGGTTAAGTTTATATGTTAATTGTGCTGATAAAGCTGTAGCCACCCCATGACTGGATTGCGGGGGCACCTGTTGACAGTACCCCACCTCCCCCCCCCTCCTTTAGGGCCCTCTTCTCTTCTCTTCCAGCCCCCTCTTCTTTTTTCGGCCTCCTCCAATTCTTCTCAGGTGACGGGACACCTGAGGAGAAGAAGTACAGTGAGACACAATAAACCCCAATGAGGAGTGAGCCCCTTAAGGCCGGCGACTCTGGAGTTCCTTGGAAAGGCCGAGGACTCTGGAGCATCCTCGGGAAAGCTGGAGACTCTGGAGCGGCCTCTAGAAAGGCCGGAGACTCTGGAGCGGCCTCTTGGAAGGCGGAGACTGGGAGGGCAGGCGTGATAGCCGGGGTGGAGGTTGCTTCAACCTGAACCAGATTTTTGCCAGGAACGTGTATAGTTAGCATGTCCAGATCAACCACTTCCCATAAGGAGTAGCCCAGGCCTCTCCAGAGAGCAAACAGAAGACAAACGCCACTTAGAGCATTCGGTGGTGTGCTGGGATGACATCAGTTCATATGCAGTGAGCACTGGAAAACAAAGTTTTCTGCACAATTCGGGGTTGCCATCAATTGGTTGGGCAAATCCGCCAGTAAGCTGATGTGGATCCTTAGCACAGTCCAAGGCTTTTAGCAGGATTACATGACCTTGGGAGTCCCTGGCCGAATCTACTGTCACACACAGGGGTGTGGGAGAGTCTCTTGGCTAGAGTCTGTGGACCTTCTTGACCCCGCAGCATCTAAGTGGCCCATGGTCTTCGCCAGTGTCCCACCGCAAAGCGGATGGTCTTGCTGCGTGTGGAAGCCACCAGGTAGGCAAAACCTCAGGGTTGGCAGGACCCCTGACCGAAGGCCCAGTCAGATACATAGGACCCAA
>CM033647.1:76267173-76300863 GCA_019512145.1 Engystomops pustulosus | reverse complement strand
AGATATCACATTACGTTATTGTACATATCCTGCTTAAGTTTAATAGCAAATATTACATGTGGTGTGAACAAGTTTGCATATTATGGCTTTGTACTCATGCATTCTTTACACCAGTCATTTGGGTAACTTACCACTCTTTTTGGGATTTTCCTTGATTCCGAAAAAGTGGACATATTGGGGCAAATTTACTTACCCGGTCCATTCGCGTTCCAGCGGCGGCTTCTCCGCTCTGGATTCGGGTCCGGCCGGGATTTAATAAGGTAGTTCTTCCGCCGTCCACCAGGTGGCGCTGCTGCGCTGAAAGTAAACTCATCGCGCCGGAATGCACCGAGCTGGACCAGGTGAAGGTAAGCGGTCCTTATGCGACACATTTTCGGTTTTTAAATGCGGCGGTTTTTCCGAATACGTCGGGTTTTCGTTCGGCCACGCCCCCCGATTTCCGTCGCGCGCATGCCAGCGCCGATGCGCCACAATCCGATCGCGTGCGCCAAAATCCCGGGGCAATTTAAGTACAAGCGGCGCAAAACGGAAATATTCGGGTAACACGTCGGGAAAACGCGAATCGGGCCCTTAATAAATGACCCCCATTGTCTATTGTGATTTAACTTAAGTTCCCTTCTTTCTATGTATATTTGTAAAATATTAATGTTTTTATTACGGAGTTTCTTCATTCCACGGCTCAAGACAGGGGGGCTGATACTGCGGATCACATGATCTAATGATTGACACTTTTTGCATCAGCTTCATATGCATCATCCCTCCCACATTGACCACCTGACCTGTGACGTCATGGGGATCACATGATCTAATGATGGACACTCTTTGCATCAGCTCCGTGTGTATCACCCCTCCCACATTGACCACCTGACCCGTGACGTCATGAAGCGGGTGTTTTAAAAGTATTGTGTTCATTTGTACATATCAGATCATGACTAAGGCAGCTCTTGCCGAAACATGTTGATCCATGTTGCAGCTATGTGTGTCCGCATGATTTTTAACTTCAATAAAGGAAGATTTGACTGATTAACGAACCGTCTCCTCGTATGGTACAGAGTGCTGGATCCCAAATTTGTTTCTGCTGTTCGTTTGGCCTGTGGATGGAGGCCGGTTTCCGGAGCACCTGCCGTGTTTTGGAGTATGGACGTGTCATTGACACCTCAAGTACGGGTGAGCCTGCGTTTTTTTCTACATTTTTGTTCCATGCTATATAACCTTTTATGTGGCACTGTATCAAATGCCTTGGAAAAGTCCAGATACTCAACATCCACAGGTCCAGACTAGAACTTACCTCCTTGTGGAAGCCAATTACATTAGCCTGACATGCCTGTTCTCTCATAAACCGGTCCTTAAGGAGTCTTCAACTATTATGAATAATGGTCTGTCTATCATAGCACATAATTCATGCAGTATCAGGGGGTGTATGCCATGTGGGCCTGGTGATTTGTCTATTTTAATGGTTTTGAGGCAGTGCTGCACCTCTTCCTGGGTTGAACTTTTGAGATTCAAAAGAGAATGTGCATTATTCTTTATAATGTCTTCCACTATGGGATTTTCCTGGGTAAAGACTGTTGAAAAGGCAACATTAAATAGATTGGCCCTTTCCTCTTCTCCCTCCACCATTTATTTTTCTCTCTCTAATCCTGTAATGCCTCATCGCTACCTTCTTGTTTTAGCAACTTAAATGCCTTCTCGTTTATTGCTCGCCTTACAGTATTAGTTAACCACATTGGCTTTTTCTTGTTTTACATGCCTTTTTTAGAATATTTGTGAAAATGTCCCATTTTTTGTGGTGTTTTTGTTTTTGAGAACATTGTCCCCGTTTATGCTTTAAATGTCCTCCCTTAGCTGCTGAAAATTTGCCTTCCTTAAGAGTTTGTTACCCCTCTACTAACCATCATAGTAAAGTGTAATATAAAATCAATGATGAAGTGGTCACTATTAGCCATTTTCTCCCCAGCCTGTAATTTAGATTTTCTGGAAGGTCTGTTGGTTAGGATAACCAACAATTATAGAATTGGAAGAGACAGTGGCTTCCTGTAGATGTTAATTCCTCCCCTAAGCTATATGGCCTACCTCTTGAGATGCATAGGAGATTTGGTAACATTCTACTTCTCATAATAGTGGAGGTATGCAAGATTCTTTTCCCCTGCTTTCAAAATCATCAGCATGGGTTAAAGGGAGATGGTGGATGATGTATGGATTGTTATACTGTAATGCATTGTAATATTTGTACTATTCTTTTTTATATGTTTGTTATTGTAAAAGAAATAAGTTTCAATAAAGAAAAAAAACCTGCAAAACAAAATTAATACTTATTATACCTCATACATGAATACCCTAAAGGTGTTTTGTTTCTTGACTTTAGTCAATTAACATAGGGTAAAGGATGCTTTACGTAAGAGAGCACAGAAAAACAATTCCAGCAAACTATGCACTTCCAAAGCCAAATGGTTCTCCTTCCTTTCTAAGCCCTGCTATCTGCCTATACAGCTATTTATGAGCAGTAGAAAAAGAGGTGTGGGCGGCACAGCAAGACAACCGGATTAGCTTATCTCTTAGATTTTTGGACCTGTTATAAGAGAACAGTGGAGGTGATTTAAATTCCTCAATCGTATGATGATAATGTGTGAGGATCGGCCAATGTTTGCGTACAATAGAGGCAAGTGCATTACTATGTGTACCAAAAGTGGTCAGAAACGGTATCCTCTTAGGTGTAGTTTGACCCTTGTCTGTGGGGGTAAGTAATGTCTGCTTATCTAGACTTTTGACTTTCTCCAAACCTCCGGACCCTATCTTGTACGTAACCTGGGGACTGCCTGTACGTGGAGGCCCCCCAGAATGTCTAATGATGTGTACAGGGCCCACTAGACTTTCACTGTTCCCCAAACAGTGGAAGGTCTCCCTGCAGCCGTCTTTTTTCTAAACGAATAATGCCAAATTTTGTAATTTGTCATTGTATTCTTGTCCCCCCATTCCCCTAATAATCTTGGTTTCTCTCCTCTGCACCCATTCCAGTTCTACTACGTCCTTTTTATACACTGGTGCTCAAAACTGTACACAATGAGGCTTATTTACAAAGGGTTCATGCATGCACTTTCGGCGAACTTTCCGATGTTTTCGGGGTTTTGCACGGCTGTGACAGGTATTTAACAGGGGTCTGTGCTGGCATAATGTCGCACGCTATTGGATTTTGGAACAACTGAGTTGGCTTTCATGCAACAGAAATGGGGGGGGGGGGGGGTGCCGCCGGGCGATCCGACTGATTTGGACTTAGCGCGGGATCACTTTCAAATTATGTTGCAAGACTATGCACTTACATGCATAGAAGGTTAACTCTGTCGGACCTGAGCGGGGAAGTGACACATCCATGATATTGGGAGAATAATCTTAGTGAATTGTGGCAGAGTGCAGTTCAGTGAACTCCACGGACCAGGTGAGTAAATGGGCCCCTAATATTCCATGTATGGTCTGACTAGTGATTTGCATAAGGGCAAAACCATGTCCTTATCATGAGAATCTATTCCTCTCTTGATACATCCCATAATTGTATTTGCTTTAGCAGCAGATGCCAGGCTCTGGTCACTAAAATACCCCCAAGTCTTTTTCAGCTGCAGTTTTACCAACTAATTAACTGTTTAGAACATAATTGTACATATTTTTGTTTCCATGGCCCAAGTACATAACTTTATATTTATCTAAATTAAACCTCATCCACCATTTCTCTACATAACTTTATATTTATCTAAATTAAACCTCATCCACCATTTCTCGTCCCATTCCTCCAGCTTCCACAAATCCCTCTGTAATTCTAAAATATGTGCCTCAGTAATAATTACTTTACAAAGCTTACTATCATCTGCAAATATTGAAACCCACTACAAGGTCATTAATAAAAAATATTAAAAAGAAGTGGCCCGCTGAAAATGCCGCCCTTCACAACCAGCAGGAGGCGTGCCGCCTGAGACGAGAATCTCAACTCGCCTCATGGTAGGTGCGCCCCTGAGCGGGAGATACCATGAGGATGGATTGAGGAAGTCAGAAACAGGAAGTTGTGTGTACATGCTGAGGGCAGCATGGCAAGAACAGGGAAAGACTGAAGCTATCAAAGGAGGAAAAAAACACAGGCACATATACATGCAGAGACATGTATAAGTCTCTGCCAACCCCTTTAACTGCAATACCGTACACTACCCATGGTGAAGAGAGGAGCATTATATATATATATATATATATATATATATATATATATATATATATCACTCCCTACACTAATTACTGTCTCCGCATATAAGCCTATTGTTATAATTTACTTAGATTTTACAATACAAGGGTTAAAAAACTGTGCAAATCATAGCTGAAAAACCACAGCAGAAAAAGTCAATGGAGAATTCAGGGCAATTCCATAGAAGGGTACAAGCAGGTAATGCAGACAGGAAGGATTTTTCCTAGCTTTTTTTTGTTTCTACAAACCATAAGTGGTGCACCGCTGCAGAAACAAAGACTCAAAGGTATCTATGCAAGAAATGTATCTTCTGTAGAGGACACAACATAAAAGATAAATAAATTATTCTTGATTTTAAATTGATAGACATTTATAATGCAGTTACTGTAACAAACACTGCCACAAGTAACCAAATATATTAAACCACTAATTTTAAACATGTTAAACTTTATCACTGATTTTTCTTACCATCAGCATTGAAAGAAATGTTGATTTTATTTAAATATTACACTTCTCTATGAAATTCTCAATAAGCTCAATGCTGTCTCCTGCTGTTCAGAGATATGTTTGCAACGTAGCGTAAATAAACATCAATTTCTTGACAGTCACAACCTCCTCTGGCAGCTTCATCCTACAAAACTGTTCTCAGTCACTAAATATCAGACCCACATGAAATAGCTGAAGTATTATACAGACTTAAGGTCTACTGTCGGCCCCTTGGGCAACAGCGTGCCAGCGGGAGAGTGAGGGCGGCATCGATCCCATCAAGAGAACACCAGGGTTTCTTGGTTCCAGTTCTTGGGGATGTTCTCCAGGTTACATAGCTGGATGGGAGAAGGTCCTCAAAAAAATTGTGATGTTGTTAACGTTTACTAGCTCATAACAAACCTGCCAGCTCTTCAGAATCTGTAGGTTTTGGAAAGGACTCAAAGTTGCAAGGTTTATGACACAATAAAAGAAGTAAGTGCCAGAGCTGCAGAGAAAAAATAAAATACTCTACCAGCCATAACATAATATTGTAAAATTCCTTTTTTACACTATGCAAAAAATAGTTCTGTTCGATCCAGGCAAGATCTCTGATGGTGTTCTGTAGTACCTGCCTGAAAAACACAATTTTGCACCAGCTCCTTAAATCCCCATAAATTGTGGGGTAGGCCCTCTATGAATTAGACTTTATTTCTAGCATGGCTCACAGATGATTGATCAGACTGTGATCTAGTAACATTACAGGTCAAGTTATTATCAAAACTATTAAAAAAGAGCCCACAACACCACTGAGGTGAAGGGATGCTATTGGTTGTCACTAATATCAAGGTAGCTGGTACTTGTGAAGGTAACCCAGAATTATAATGCCAATCATTGCCCACAGTATGATGCTGTATTACTGGCGTGCCTTCTTCCCACATTGCATCCTAGTGCATCTTTTCCTTGCATTGCCAATTCACATCCAGCTTTCCCATTCATGTAAAAGAAAATGTATTTGATCCCGCCAATTCAATTTCACTATCATTTTGGGTGTATGACAGAGGTACCTGTTATTACTCATAGTTTCATAGCTTCATAATTTATATGGTTGAAAAAAGACACCTGTCCATCAAGTTCAACCAAGGAAGGGTAGGGATTGGATGAGGAAGGGATTTAGGGGAAACAATTCTATATAACATAACAATCAATGTTATTTAGGTGTAAAAAGGCATCTAGACCCTTCTTGAAGCTCTCCGCTGTCCCTGCTGTGACCAGCGCCTGAGGCAGGCTATTCCACAGATTGACAGTTCTCATAGTAAAAAAGCCCTGTCTTTTTTCCGGTGATTAAACCTTGATTTCTCCAAACGGAGACAGTGCCCCCTCGTCTTTTGATTTGATTTAATCTGAAACAATTTACCACCATATTTTTTGTATGGACCATTCATATATTTATATAAATTAATCATGTCCCCTCGTAGTCGTCTCTTTTCCAGACTAAATAAATCTAGTTGTTTTAATCTTTCCTCATAACTAAGACCTACCATACCCCTTATAATTTTTGTGGCTCTACGTTGAACCCTCTCCAGCTCCAGGGCATCCTTTTTATGGACCGGTGCCCAGAACTGGGCAGCATATTCCGGGTGTGGCCGAACCAGTGCCTTGTATAGTGGTAATATTACATCCCTATCACGAGAGTCCATTCCACTTTTGATACATGACATGATCTTACTAGCTTTAGAGGCAGCTGATTGACATTGCATGCTGTTATTCAATTTATGATCAACTAGTGCCCCCAGGTCCTTCTCAACAAGGGACTCTCCCAGATTTACTCCCCCAAGGACATATTTTGCCTTTGGATTATTGGCCCCCAGGTGCATAACCTTACATTTATCCACATTAAACCTCATTTGCCAAGTGGATGACCAAACATTCAGTTTGTCCAAGTCACCCTGCAGCCTATGAACATCCTCCATAGACTGTATTACACTACACAGTTTGGTGTCATCTGCAAAAATAGACACAGTGCTATTAATTCCTACCTCTATATCATTAATAAATATATTAAATAGTAGTGGGCCAAGCACAGAACCCTGAGGTACACCACTCATAACTGGTGACCATTCTGAGTAGGAATCATTGACCACAACTCTCTGGATACGATCCTTCAGCCAGTTTTCAATCCAATTGCAAATTATTTCTGCCAAACCAATAGCCCTAATTTTACCCATCAGGCGTCTATGAGGAACAGTGTCAAATGCCTTTGCAAAGTCCAAGAACACAATATCCACAGCTGCTCCTCCATCCAGGCATCTGCTCACTTCTTCATAGAAGCAGATAAGGTTAGTTTGACAACTTCTATTCTTAGTAAACCCATGCTGGCTGTCACTTATTATACTATTTGATGTCACATACTCCAGTATATAGTCTTTTACTAACCCTTCCATGCTGGCTGTCACTTATTATACTATTTGATGTCACATACTCCAGTATATAGTCTTTTACTAACCCTTCCAATACTTTCCCCACAATGGAAGTTAAGCTTACAGGCCTGTAATTGCCTGGCGAAGTTCTAGAGCCCTTTTTATATATTGGCACCACATTTGCCTTGCGACAGTCACTTGGCACCACACCAGACATTACGCAATCCCTGAAGATTTTAGACAGTGGTACAGCAATAACAGAACTGAGTTCTTTAAGAACTCTGGGGTGTAACCCATCGGGTCCAGGAGCTTTGTACACATTGATTTTATTGAGCTTAGATTGGATAACATGTCTACATTTAGCCAGTCTAGTATATTACAGAGTGCATGACCCGCACTGGCACCACCAGTCAGAAGTTCTCTCTTCATTGTAAAACGGGCTAAAAAACCTATTAAGTATCTCCGCCTTCTCTTGGTCTCCAGTCACGAGCCCCATTTTCAGAATAAAGGGGTCCAACCCGTTCTGACCCATTTTTTTGCATTGATATACCTAAAAATTTCTTGGGATTTGTTTTGCTATCTTTAGCCACCTGTCTTTCATTTTGTATTTTGGCTGATTTGATTCCTTCTTCAGTTTTGGTAAGTTTTTTGTAAGTATTGAAAGCCTCTGGGGACCCGTCAGATTTATATTTTTTAAATGCCCTCTTTTTCTCTAATTGCCCTTTAACTGTAGCTGCAAGCCACGTGGGGTGTAATCTAGCCCGTCTATACTTGTTACCTATTGGAATAAATTAGAAGTATAAAACCCAGGATAGATTTGAATTTCCCATTTAACATTAGTATCATCATTGACAGAATCTGATCCCAGTCTATATCCTGTATTGCAGCCCTGAATTTTTGGAAATTAGCCTTTTTAAAATTCAAAGTTTTGATTTTCCCACCTGTTTCTGCTTTTTAAGTTTAAGAGGAAAATAATTATATTATGATCGCTGTTCCCAACATTTGGACAATCTCCTCATGTTAGAAATCACAAGGTCCAACAATGAGTCACCTCTGTGGGATCTTCTACAAGCTGCACCATAAAATTATCCTGAAGAATATTCATAAAATGTCTCCCCTTCACAGATGAAGCAGCCATTATCTCCCATTATCACTACGGTCCCCTCCTGTGCAGCCCTCTCCATCTGTTTATATAGGTGACCCTCTATTTCCTCAGAGATGTTAGGGGGTCTATAAATTACACCAAAAATAATTTTTTCAAAGCTATCTTGGCTTTGAATTTCAACCCACAAAGTTTCAGCCTCCTCAGACTCTTCCTGAGACCACTGACTCATTCACAATCGCTTTTAAGTCTCTTCTGACATACAGACATACACACCCCCCTCCTATTTGCCCTGTCTTCCGAAAGAGTGTAAAAACCTTGAATATTAACAACCCAATCATAGCATGCATCAAGCATGTCTCTACTACACCAACAACATCTAACTGTTCCTCTAATATCAGTACAGGCTCTTCTGTGAAAACAGATTAGATGGCTACCCTTCTTTCTTATACACACTGATGAGCTTAAAGGGATTGATCACTTTACCTCATGTTTTTTGGGGATGTAGATTTAAATGCGAGGGTAGGTTTCAGGTAATTACCAATATACATATTAAAAGTCCTGCACCTCTTTCTTGATATGTGAAGTGATGCCTCCTGTCTTTTACCTTATCAGACAACATCCTTACCATAAAATGGCTCGCAAATGGAGGGTCATGTGATCTCTATTGTTTGTGAACAATCGCCCTGCAAGGACCTTGATCTATATTCATAAATACTATCATAAGGTTCTGATATGGGGATTACTCATGGACAGTTAGAGATCACTGACCCACCATCTGCACACCATTTTATAGACAGGAATGTCTGGCTGATGCGGTAACAGACAGGAGGCTTAACTTCATTGACAATTGCTCTGCCTTGACAAGTCTTTTGACTATTACAATTGCCTCTGTTTATTTTGCGCCCATCTATTATATTTACAGGTGAAAATTATGGGTCTTGCTTATGGGTTTCCTATCGTAATGGAGACCCCTTTACGTAGCAACATTATGCTAGTCTTTCCAATTTATGTACATTTTCACGATTCTCTTTATAAAGTACATTGCCAAAACTGCTAAGAATGGAATACATTCTATTTCATTGTCATACTGTATCAATAAATCAAATATAGCAGGTGAAATATATTTAACACATCCAATTGCAGGTGAAATAAATATTTAACAATCACAATTTACAGTACTGTATTAGCAAGGCTGTATTTTTAGACTCTGGATGTAACTTTTCACCGACAGAAAGCAAAGATCTAAAAATGTGGGAGAAATTTAAACGTACTTTAGGAAGGTTCGGGATTTTTGTTATATATGATTTCGTTTTATTTCCACTACACTGGACCAACCCTTTAACACTGTTGCAGCATTCCGTTTTTTAAGAAGCTGCTGTATAAAAAATTCATGCACTGTAGAAAACTGGGAGGGTAAGTACCAGAGGATGGAGATCAATGAAATATAGAAATGCTGTTGTGAGTATGCAAATCTCTTGCTCCGATGAATGGAGTCTTGGGAGATTAGCCACCCCCACCCATGTTCTAATGCAGTCATTTCAGTCATTTCCATCTACCCTCTTATTCTACTGATGTCTTGCCATCTCATCCAAGTTTATAGGCAAGGACGATAGTAATTCTTCTACATTACAGCCATTAATTAGCAGGTATGCTTCGTCGCTGCTGCCCTAAATTAAAATTTACAACAGGTTAGTAGCCACAGTTGAAAAACCTTTTAGGGATGTGTAGTAAATATTAATGACTGTACATGATAGCGATGTTTCCATTCCCTATAAATTGACGTTGTTTAACGTGCCCACCATCCAGAAGCTATAACCATAGAAGGAGGAGCATTTATATCTAATTGAATTATGACTGAGAAACCATTTAAATTGCTTGTGATAAGTCCCCAGCGATCCTCTGTTTTGTAGTTGTGTGGGAGAGATCAGTCACTTGGCACCACACCAGACATTACGCAATCCCTGAAGATTTTAGACAGTGGTACAGCAATAACAGAACTGAGTTCTTTAAGAACTCTGGGGTGTAACCCATCGGGTCCAGGAGCTTTGTACACATTGATTTTATTGAGCTTAGATTGGATAATGTCTACATTTAGCCAGTCTAGTATATTACAGGGTGCATGACCCGCACTGGCACCACCCAAGTCAGAAGTTCTCTCTTCTATTGTAAAAACGGAGCTAAAAAACCTATTAAGTATCTCCGCCTTATCTTGGTCTCCAGTCACCGATGCCCCATTTTCAGAATGAAGGGGTCCAACCTGCTCTGACCCATTTTTGTTGCATTCATATACTTAAAAAAATTATTGGGATTTGTTTTGCTATCTTTAGCCACCTGTCTTTCATTTTGTATTTTGGCTGATTTGATTTCCTTCTTACAGATTTTGGTAAGTTTTTTGTAAGTATTGAAAGCCTCTGGGGACCCGTCAGATTTATATTTTTTAAATGCCCTCTTTTTCTCATTAATTGCCCTTTTAACTGTAGCTGTAAGCCACGTGGGGTGTAATCTAGCCCGTCTATACTTGTTACCTATTGGAATAAATTTAGAAGTATAAAAACCCAGGATAGATTTGAATTTCTCCCATTTAACATTAGTATCATCATTTGACAGAATCTGATCCCAGTCTATATCCTGTATTGCAGCCCTGAATTTTTGGAAATTAGCCTTTTTAAAATTCAAAGTTTTCGATTTTCCCACCTGTTTCTGCTTTTTAAAGTTTAAGAGGAAAATAATTATATTATGATCGCTGTTCCCAACATTTTGGACAATCTCCTCATTGTTAGAAATCACAAGGTCCAACAATGAGTCACCTCTTGTGGGATCTTCTACAAGCTGCACCATAAAATTATCCTGAAGAATATTCATAAAATGTCTCCCCTTCACAGATGAAGGCAAGCCATTATCTCCCATTATCACTACGGTCCCCTCCTGTGCAGCCCGCTCCATCTGTTTATATAGGTGACCCTCTATTTCCTCAGAGATGTTAGGGGGTCTATAAATTACACCAAAAATAATTTTTTCAAAGCTATCTTGGCTTTGAATTTCAACCCACAAAGTTTCAGCCTCCTCAGACTCTTCTGAGACCACTGACTCATTCACAATCGCTTTTAAGTCTCTTCTGACATACAGACATACACCACCGCCCCTCCTATTTGCCCTGTCTTTCCGAAAGAGTGTAAAACCTTGAATATTAACAACCCAATCATGCGATGCATCAAGCCATGTCTCTACTACACCAACAACATCTAACTGTTCCTCTAATATCAGTACAGGCTCTTCTGTGAAAACAGATTAGATGGCTACCCTTCTTTCTTATACACACTGATGAGCCTTAAAGGGATTGATCACTTTACCTCATGTTTTTTGGGGATGTAGATTTAAATGCAGAGGGTAGGTTATCAGGTAATTTACCAATATACATCTATTAAAAGTCCTGCACCTCTTTCTTGATATGTGAAGTGATGCCTCCTGTCTTTTACCTTATCAGACAGACATACCTTACCATAAAATGGCTCGCAAATGGAGGGTCATGTGATCTCTATTTGTTTGTGAACAATCGCCCTGCAAGGACCTTGATCTTATATTCATAAATACTATCATAAGGTTCTGATATGGGGATTACTCATGGACAGTTAGAGATCACATGACCCACCATCTGCAACCATTTTATAGACAGGAATGTCTGGCTGATGCGGTAACAGACAGGAGGCTTCAACTTACATTGACAATTGCTCTGCCTTGACAAAGTCTTTTGACTATTACAATTTGCCTCTGTTTATTTGCTGCCCAATCTATTATATTTACAGGTGAAAATTATGGGTCTTGCTTATGGGTTTCCTATCTGTAATGGAGACCCCTTTACGTAGCAACATTATGTTAGTCTTTCCAATTTATGTACATTATTTCAGCAGTTCTCTTTATAAAGTACATTGCCAAAACTGCTAAGAATGGGAATACATTCTATTTCATTGTCATACTGTATCAATAAATAGCAAATATAGCAGGTGAAATAAATATTTAACACATCACCAATTTACAGTACAGTATTAGGCAAGGCTGTATTTTTAGACTCTGGATGTAACGTTTTTCACCGACAGAAAGCAAAGATCTAAAAATGTGGGAGAAATTTAAACGTACTTTAGGAAGGTTCGGGATTTTCTGTTATATAGTGATTTCGTTTTATTTCCACTACACTGGACCAACCCTTTAACACTGTTGCAGCATTCCGTTTTTTAAGAAGCTGCTGTATATAAAAAATTCATGCACTTGTAGTAAAACTGGGAGGGTAAGTACCATGAGGATGGAGATCAATGAAATATAGAAATGCTGTTGTGGAGTATGTAAATCTCTTGCTCCGATGAATGGAGTCTTGGGAGATTAGCCACCCCCACCACATGTTCTAATGTCAGTCATTTCAGTCATTTTCCATCTACCCTCTCTTATTCTACTGATATCTTGCATCTCATCCAAGTTTATAGGCAAGGACGAAGTAATTCTTCTACATTACAAGCCATTAATTAGCAGGTATTGCTTCGGCACTGCTGCCCTAAATTAAAATTTTACAACAGAGTTAGTAGCACAGTGAAAATCCTTTTATGGGATGTGTAGTAAAATATTAATGGACTGTACATGATAGCGATGTTTCCATTCCCTGATAAAATTAGACGTTGTTTAAACGTGCCACCATCCAGAAGCTATAACCATAGCAGGAGGGCATTTTAATATCTAATTGAATTATTGACTGAGAAACCATTTAAATTGCTTGTGTATAAGTCCCAGCGATCCTCTGGTTTTGTAGTTGTGTGGAGAGAGATGAGAATATGAAGATTTTATTTTTTCTGTTTCTTCCGAATATAAAAATTGTGTAAATGTTTCTGAACTTGAAGTGAAAGGGAAAATAACAGTGTATGGTGGTTGCCATCTAGTGGAGAAAAGTGTTCATTTCATAAATAGGTTATATTTATTATGTATAGTGTATATGTGTAATACATACAAGTAGAGATGAGCATGTTGGTTGAACCTCATTGAAATAAATGGAGGCTCAAATTTTAAAACCCAAAAATGGCTGTAAAATGAAGGTAATGGCAGTTATGTGAAAAAAAAAAATTGTAACCTGACCATAGTGGTGAGAAATGCTAGCAACTAGGGACGCTGGTAGCTATCCCTGGGAGTATACCATCAGGTAAGGCTAGGCAAACTTGGTGGACATCGCTGTTTTCCAGCGGCCGATAGGAACAGTGTGAGGAGCAGAAATGGCAAAATCATTGGAAGAAGTTACGTCTCTGTTGCCGTGATGGTCCAGGAACGTCGGTATATCTCGATGCATCCTAATGGTAAGTATCTAGATAGATATAAATAAGAGAAAAATGAGATAAATTGACTTCAAAGGTGATGATATGTAAAAACTATAAATATATAATAAAAAGAAGTATGTGAAAAGATAATTTTGTGTTTTGGATTCTCCATTTGCAAATCATATACTATTTACTGGTGAGAATTTCATGGGACTATTTTACCCTGCATGCCAGGCTTCCCAGAGGAAAGGACAAGCTGTCCTTGGTGGGAGGTGTCTTCTGTTCCTCCTCTGCATCTCCCCATCCATGCTCCAGTGACACACGTGAGCTGCTCTGGATGTCACCCAACTCCTCCATCCACAGCGCCCGGGCAGTATGTGGTCTACTGCCCAGACAGATGAGTTTTAGAATGGCCTGCTGGCGATTCCCCTGACTTTGCTAAAAGTGGTGGTGTGGGTGCCGCGCTGACTGGATGAGGAAGCAGGAAAGGAAGAAGCGGAGGAGGAGGCAACTAGAAGAAACTTGAGGCATGGCAATCCTGAGTGGGGGCAGAATGTGAGATGGCCAACACTGCATCACATGCTATACTCAACCAGCCACCAGGTCCTCTATATCCTGTGACTAACAATACAAATGTTGCTGCTGTCTAAAACACTAGAAGTTGGTCAATGACACAGACATTAGTGGCAACAAGGTGACAATTTGCTCTGAATTACTGCTGAATTTGCCACCAGATCTCTTAATCTCTGTAAATTACCAAACAGTGCACATAAAAATACCACAGTAACTTACAGTAAAATGTGATCCTAAATAATTTATACCTAACTCAACTCACCACCACGCACTGGGACGCATTTTACAAAATCTTTTTTTACAGTTTTCCCAGAGTGTCAAGATTAAAGACCACAGTTGGGATCAAGGTGAAGAGGGCTACAGGTAAGTATCTGTAAGTATTAGTTTAATTTTAGTTAATATAAGTGGCAGATTTCCTTTAAATTCTGGTATTTTGACCCTCCCTTTGGTCATCGTTAAGGGAATGGGGGCCCCGTTAGGAATTTTCTCCCATGGTCCAGAAGACTTTAGTTACGCCACTGCTTGCAACAGCTACAGATTTTATGCATTATAGTATGAGGGAATGTTTACAGGCAAGAAAGAGTACACAACTTTGTCTTGTAATTTTCTTGCTGCTCTGGAAATAATCTACAAGCTACCGTATATACTCGAGTATAAGCCGACCCAAGTATAAGCCGAGGTCCCTAATTTTACCACAAAAACCTGGTAAAACCTATATTTTTTTACTCGAGTATAAGCCAAGTTTGGGTTTTCAACACACTTTTTTGTGCTAAAAAACTAGGCTTATACTCGAGTATATATGGTAAATACTCTGGACAGTGAAAAATTCAGGGGGGTTGTTGCACAATCCCACCTCTATAGTCATATCTACCCGTGTCATTCGGCAACATACGAATAATGAGGAATAGTTTAATACCGCCATGCAGCTCTACCACAGAGGTTGTGAAGTCGCTGTCTACAGTCACAGACTTTTTATCATAGATCAAACACAGAATATTGTATTAATTTGCATGTGTCACTTTTTACAGGAGCAAGGTGAAAGACGACAGGCGGGAAGACAGAACTCTGTGTCTAAGTCTAATTTTAGACTTTGCTGTATGTGTGGAAGATGAAGGAGAATTTATGATATCTGGTGAATTGTTTAATCTACAGAACATGAACATATTTCCTGCTAAGAGACTTCCTCAGAGAAGGCACTGGAAAAAGAAACGCAACTTCACAGGTAGAAACAAAGCTCAGTTTACCCATTTGCAATACAGTCTAATATTTCCTCCATCTTTACTTGAGAAACACTATCTTGGTCCATTTTTGGTTTTCACTAAATCATTTGGAGAAGGGTACTGTGTAGACCGGAAGGGCATATGCAGAGTTGTTTCATTACAAGCACAAGTGTGTGGAGGTGCATCTTAAAGACACACTTACCATTGCTTCTTTTCAGAGGAGGCTGGTGCCTGTGCAGGCCGGGGGAGGGGGTAAGAAATGGTAAGTGTGTCTTTAAGAAACACTGGCCCAAATACATAAAAACTGGTCCAAACTTTCTTAGTTCAGACACAGTTGCATTTTTGATAAACTTTTCTTCATGCTGTTGCAACACAAAAGTGGCAAAGCGCAGTAATAAATGTGGTGCAAACTCCGACTAAGCACTACGACGCCCCATTAGGTGCACAGTTTTCTAAAGTGTCGGACAAAGTGCAATAGTGACACAAAAGTGGTGCAAACAATTCAGAAGTACTCAAAGTTTAAAACACCCTTTTTTGGTGCAAATTTAGACAAAAAACTGGTGCAGACACACTGATATATAATGGCCACTGTGTCTTTAAGATACACATAAAATTTATTATAGGAGCGGTAAAGTGGTGATACTTCTGTCTGCGTATTCTGTGTCCTATGCTAGAAGCCTCGAAAAAAAGGAAGCCACAAGATAGCTGGCACCCATGTAAGTAAGTAATTTTATAGTAGTTTCTTTCTAGCTATAGTTATGGGGCTAAATATGATGGGTGATGCTCTACTATATATATTTTTAAAATCAAGTAAATTTAATTAAAGGTTTTCATTTTATAAACATAGAAATATCCTACCTCTCAGAAGACATCCCCCACCCCTACTCCTTACAAACCAAACATAAACCCTCCCTCAGGCAAAAGTGTTTGAGCACAATGGGGCACTTTTACTTAGAAAGTCGGAAACTGCATTTAAAGTGCTCTGCCCGTGTATAATTCTGGATTTGCCAATTTACTAAGATAGTGCACCAGAAATCATGAATGTGTTGCTTCCCCGCACTGGCCCGACAGAGTTCACCATATTTTTTGTGGTCTACCTTTAACATATGATGCACGTTACAATTTGCATGTGAATCAGTCGGACCGACCGACGACATGCCCCCTAAATTGTGTCGCATGGAGGCTAGCGCAGCTGCGCCACAAAGGGGTTGCATGCAACACAATAGCGGAGCAGACACTTAAATACCTTTTAATGCCATCATCTTAAGATCATAATAGACCATCTTAAGATACAATACACATGTTTGACTAACAGAGACATGAGAAGAGAGTTTCTTGATTTACAAGAAAGTGTTCAGTGGGTTGCGTCGCAGGAAAGCAGAGGTAACATTAACTTCATCCACCCAGGGGCCCCACACCATTTTGAGTTTCTTTGAAGCCTTATGCTTAAAATACACCCCTTTCTCTAACCTAATAAAAGTATTAATTCTAGAGATCTATTCCCTCACTGTGGGCACAGACCAATGTTGAGCGATTAGCTTTCGGGCTTGATATAACATCCTTTACTTATAGAGACTGCACTGTTCAGCCCTTCTTCACCCAGGAGACTTAGAATGCAAACTATGTGAAAAGCTGGTAGGTTGATGCCGTGTATCTTAAGATCTAGAGCCAGAACTTTCTTCTAACAAGAACCCACATTATATACAATAAATGCATCCCTTCAATCCCACACCTAAGGCAGCTGTCATAATCCATTTGTGTAGCCAACTGGGAGTTCTGTATAAACTTTGAATTTGGAATAGCTGAGACAACCTATGAGCCTCACACAATAACAATATGGTAGTTCCCTCAAGCAGGGTTGACCACTACTCATCAGTTAATGGGCCAACGTCCTCCTCCCATTTAGCTTTAACATGTAATGGGAATTTCTTTATGACAATAGCTTAGTAGCCTTTTATAGACCAATGCGATAAAACCTTTAGTGTCCCCAAAGGCCACAGTTTATTAAGGAACAAATACATGCTATAGCTGCAAATACTGTTAGAAAAGGCTATGTGGAAGCTCAAATTCTATTTGAAGCTTTTCAAAGGCTTTATGCAGATTATTATAATATGCTATGGTGTGAATACCAGCCACCTCCCGTTTACTTAAGTTTGTCAGACCCTGTATTTCTACTGCAATAGAGGAGTAAACCTGTTATAGCCCTCCACCTCTAGGCTAAACTTAATTTTACTCCAAACCTTCAGCATAAAAGACAACTGGTATGGAGGTCTACCTTGAGCAGCAATTTCCATCAGCTACAGTACTACAGTTGAGTCCCCCCAGTCCTTTAGATGTTGTAGTTTGGCCGGCAAGGAAGTACTACCATGGATTTAGAACCGCTAAGCCTCCTTGATTTTTGTCTCTTTGTCCCATGCTCCCTTCTTCTGCCATATCAAATAGCGGAACAACCTCTGAATTTTTTTAAAGATAAGGATTGACACCCTGACTGGAGAATTGTTTAAAATGAACAAAAACAGTGGCTTGGTCACCATTTAAGCAAGGTTGGCTTATCCAATGACTGATATAGGGAGTTTAAACCAGGCGTCCAATTTTGAGGAGGGACTTTCAAATGATGGAAGCAAGTTGAGGGATATGAAATCGCCTACCCGAGCAGATACGCACATTCCCAGGTACTTAAATGTGGTCGCAACCAGAACTGAACCAAGAACATCACCAGTAGAAACCAGAGGCAAGTACATTGGCACACTTAATTATTTTTTTCCAGTTTATGGAAAAACCAGAATGTTGGCCTAATTGTGGGACGAGAAGCCACATGCTCCTTTACACTAGCAAGCCTGAACCCCATGATAGAGTCTGACGCCCGAATCAAACAGGCCAACAATCCAATTGCCAGCGCAAAGAGAAAAGACGACAAGGGCACCCGTGCTGCGTTCTCCTCATGGAAGCAAAGCAGTTGGTCAGCAGGCCATTTACCTGATCGGGGCTTAAAGGGGTATTCTCTTCTGGGCATTCACATTTAATTTTATTCATGTGTCATATGTAAACATTTAATTAATTGGGTGTTATTAAAAAATAAGTTCCTGTGTAAAGATAATTTCTCATAAATGTAGCCATGATGTCCCTTGGAAACCAGTTAGCTTCCTCGGATACGACCAACCCACACTCTAGCAGTGTCTGCCCAACCACCTGGATTCAGAATTCATTACTACAAGAACGTTATAGGATGTGTCATGTGTGGTCCCGCGACCAATGTCTCAGGTCGCGGGCTCACCCGTGCGCCTACATGCTCCCCCGCTCCACACCACAAGTATTCACCCGTCCTCGCTCCTTCTTCCGGGTTCTCGGCTGTGCATGCTCGTCCCCGACTTCAGAAGATTTAAAGGGCCAGCGCACCATTAATTACCTACACCTATTTGACCCTGCCTATCCCTGCACACCCTGCTGGATCTTAGTGCTTATGCCAATGAGAAAGCTGTTTCCTGTGCCTCGTGCTTGTTATTGGATTCTCAGAACTGACCCTGACTGCGCTCCTATGCTGCCAGCCCTGACCACCTGCTCCATTCCTGATTCTGCGCCATTGCCACCTGCCCTGACTACCTGCCTGCCCCCAACCTCGAGACTGCCTAGCGTTTCTGTACCTTGACCTTGGTTGCCACCACAGACAAGTCGCGCCTGTGGAACGACCTGGTGGCTCCACGCCACAGCAAGACCATCCTCAGCAAGACCATTTAGATTTTGGTCCCAAGTGTCGGTTTGTGTCATCAACCACGGTGGTCCAGGGGATTCACTACCCGAGAACCCTGACAGTAAGAGCTGGCCATGGACCCTGCCAAGGTGCCGCTTCCGAGACTGGATGATCTTACCAGCATTGTGGTCCAGCACACCCAGCAGATTGCTCTGCAAGGAGAACAGCTTGGTCAAGTCACCGCCATGCTGCAACAGTTGCTTGCCACTCAGCATTAGACTCCTGCGACTGCTCCTGCTACCCTGGCTTGTCTACCTGCCGCTGAACCAAGACTATAAGACTTTCTATGCCCAACAAGTATGATGGGGACCCCAAGCTGTGCAGGGGCAGTGCGCCCTGCACACTGAACTTATGCCTTCGCAGTTTGTCACTGAACACTCCAAAGTGGCATTCATAGTCAGCCTCCTCTCCGGGAAAGCCCTGGCCTGGGCTACACCTCTATGTGACAGAGGAGATCTGGTCACAGCTAATCATACTGCTTTCCTGGTGGAATTCCGGTCAGTGTTTTAAGAACCTGCACGAGCCTCTTCAGCTGAGACTATGCTACTGAATTTGCACCAAGGGGACTCGTCAGTGGGAGAGTATGCAGTTCAGTTCCGTACCCTGGTCACTGAACTCTCCTGGAATGATGCGTCTCTGTCTGCAACCTTTATAAAAGCACTCTCGCCTTAAGTTAAGGACCCATTGGCCGCTCGTGACCTGCCGTCTACTCTGAGTGGTCTCATCACACTGGCCACTTGGATAGTTGTGTGGTTTATGGAACTCACTGAGGATTTTCGTCACGAGCATCCACAAGCCCGGCCTCAATGCCTACCCCTCTTGGCACCTGCCTTCCAAAGGCCGTTCCATCCTCACCGTCTGCAGGTGGACATCTGACTCTCCCTTCAGGAACGTTCTAGATGACGTCAGGAGAATCTTTGCCTGTATTGTGCCAGTTCAGAGCACTTCATTGGGGCTTGTCCAGTCCGTCCCCAACGTCAGGGAAATGCCAGCATCTAGGGTTTCTGGGAGAAGCACCCCTAGGTGTGAGCAAAGCTTCTCCGCGCCTCACTATTCCTGTGCTCCTCAGCTTCGGTACCCGCACTCCGATTCAGGTTTCAGCTTTCCTGGACTCCGGTTCTGCGGGGAACTTTGTGGATGCCGCTCTGGTCTCCTGGCATCACATCCCAGTGGTGCCTCTTGAGAAGCCTCTCATCATCTCCTCAGTCATCAGACAAATTCTCTCCGATCAGGTCTTGTACCGCACTGAGCCTATTTCTCTGCAAGTAGGAGCTCTTCAAAAGGAAGGCTTTATACGCTTCTTTTTCGTGACCAAGAAGTATGGCTCACTCAGTCCTTGTATTGACTATTGCGGGCTTAACAAAGTCACAGTTAAGAACCACTACCCCCTGCCATTGATCACGGAGCTCTTTGACCGCCTGCGCGGTTCCAAGGTCTTCTCAAACCTGGACCTTCGTGTGGCCTACAACCTAATCCGGATCCGCAAGGGTAACCAATAGAAGACAGCTTTTAACACCCGTTATGGACATTTCGAGTACCTTGTGATACCATTTGGACTCTCGCTGCTCTCGCTGTCTTCCAGGAATTCGTCTATGACATCTTCAGAGATCTGCTTTATATGTGTGTCAAGTTCTTGGTCGCCTTCGGGCTAATTGGCTCAACGCCAAGCTCAAGAAATGTCAGTTCCACTAACGGAGCCTTCCTTTCCTCGGCTATATAATCTCCGACAAAGGTCTCCAGATGCATCCTGCTAAACTGTGTGCAGTTCCACAGTGGCCTATGTGCCACTACAGAAGGTCTATGTGCCATACAGAGGTTCCTGGATTTTTGCGAACTATTTTCAGCAGTGGATCCCGCATTTCTCCTCTCTGGGGTCTCCTATTGTGGTGCTCACCAAGAAGGGTGCCAAACCCCCGTCTCTGGCCTTCGGCAGCCGAGTAAGCCTTCACTAAGCTAAAGTCTGCCTTTGCTTCAGCCACAGTTCTTATGGGCCTGATACTGAGAAGCCTTTTCATCTGGAAGTGGATGCCTCCTCAGTGGGAGCTGGGGCGGTGCTCACAGAGAAAGGACCCAAAGGCCTAACCCTCACTTTCGCAAAGACTTTTTTCTCCATAGAGAGTAATTACTCCATTGGGGACCGAGAACTGCTGGTGATTAAACTTGCCTTAGAAGAGTGGCGTTATCTCCTGGAGGGAGCTCGTTTTCCAGTCTGCATATACACAGATCACAAAAATCTCCACTATTTTCAGACCACTCAGCGACTCAACCTACGTCAAGCTCACTAGTCACTCTTCTTTTCCCACTTCAATTTCCTTATCCACTTCCCTCTGGCTGAAAAGAACATTAAGGCTGATGCCCTCCTGTGAAGGAAACCACAACATTCCGGACCCCTGAAGGGTACGCAAGGTCATTTAGTTATCCTTTTATAGACACTCCCAGAATGCACGGGTTCTGAGAGGCGCAGGAAGTGATTTAAAGTTGTCCACACAACTTCCGAATCTGGCACAACAATAAATCTCAACCCTGAACGTCTATAAGACCCCTTTCACTAGCCTCAGTGAAACAGAACCTTATCAACCCAATGAAGCTGTCAACAGTTTTCCTTTAATATAAGCCTGGTCCGTAACAGGATTATATAGGGTGAGGAACCAACCCAGTAGCATGTATATAAGCGAGACTCGGATGTGGGGATTCGTGGATTGAGATAAAAGAGCAACACAGGTAAAAATTTTTATTTAATTGCCTTAAGGGCACACTTAGACAAAACAATATATACAGTTTGGATATATACGGTTACACAGAGTACAAAATACAAGGTAGCACTACAAATAACAGCAGTTCAGTAAGTTAGTTACCTTTGTGTATGTGACTAATGAAACCTGATCCCTCCTGAGCGACTGGTTGTGGCCGCTCCAGTGGACGTGCGGGAGCTACCTCCTGGCGAGACCTACGTCTGACCTAGTCTACGGAAGAGGATTCTACCTTGGCAACATTGTTCACATGTGGCTGGGCACCCTGGGGTGCAGCGCTCGGTCACACTCATTTCTTGTTTTTATTGGTGGCCAGATCTGGTCAAGGATGTACGGGGATTTGTGGGCTCCTGCACTTGCTGTGCCTGGAATAAGCCATCTTGTCTGAAACCTGGCCTTCTTCAGCCGCTGCCGATACCCAGATGCCCGTGGATTTATGGGGCTATGGATTTCATCATGAACCTTCCGCCCTCCACAGGCAATACCGTCATCTGGATGGTAACCGACCGTTTTTCCAAAATGTCCCATTTTGTTCTTTTGCCAGGTCTGCCGTCTGCTCCACGCCTTGCCAGTCTGTTCTTCCAACACATCTTCCGGCTCCATGGACTTCCCCAACACATTGTTTCTGATCAGGGGGTTCAGTTTGTTTCTAAGTTCTGGCGATCCCTCTGTAACTAGCTCCAGTTAAAATTGGACTTTTCCTCTGTCTATCACCCACAGTCTAATGGTCAGGTGGAAAGAGTGAACCAGACTCTGGGCTGCTATCTTCGTCATTTTCCTCCCACCAGGATGACTGGTCCACTCTGTTGCCATGGGCAGAGATTTCTTATAAATCCTTGAATTCAGTGTCTGCCGGCTCTGCTCCATTTTTTATCAATTATGGACTGTAGTATTCATGCCCTCCTTTTCCTCTGCCTGTGTCCTCGGACGTTGCTCTGCTGTTGAGGAGTTGGTACAAGATATGAAGTCCATCTGGGAGCAGACTCGCCTTTCCTTATTACAGGCCTCTGCCAGGACCAAGCTCCAGGCTGACAAGAAACGCAGGCCTCCTCCTGTCTTCTCTCCTGGTTGTCTTCCAGGTACATCTGGCTGAAGATTGACTGTTACAAGATTGGTCCACGATTCCTGGGTCCTTTTGAGGTGCTGAGGCGCATCAATTCTGGACCATGATCTTGTAACAGAGACTTCATTATAAGATGGCGTCGGCATTGTGATCCTAACGAAAACAATTGAAGCTAAAGGAATGTCAGCAAGACTTGAATCCTGACGTCAAAGGGAGTTCTCCAATCGAGAGACCACATAAGCTGGGAATTCTCCGCCCCCTTCTGCTTCCTTCATAATTTCTATATAGTTTTGTGCAACCAAATAAAGCTCTAGCAGTGCAGATTTTCCATGGCCATGATCGCATGAGTGAGATTTAAATCAGCAAATGTGTCTACATCCCGGATGACATCGCCCCCTATGGATCCATTACCCATGCTCTTGGAGAGATTGAAGGACTGTCCAGGGAACCCAAGAGAAACTCAGAAGTATATCCTTCACTTTGTGGTTGGGGGATTGGAAGGGCTTATTGCGTGTGATGTGGTCCCCCTCATCAAGTCCACCAAGTATCATGGGTATCAGTAGTTAGACAAGCCAAAGACCCCTTACTCAAGTTTCCTAAATTTGCATAATGAAGAGATCCCTCTGAGATCAACCACCCCTGAAACATATCAAGCAGCCCCCGGAGTAGGGAGAGTAGAGATCTGATTCCCATATGTGAAAGTCCACTAAATGGGGGCGCATCCAACAGGGGTGTGCTGTCATCCAACTGGTGAAGAGGAGAGCGATGCACATATGGGCAGATCTGTAGGTCCTTCTAGACGAAGAGTAGCCGAGAGAAATGCCAGGATTTAGGGGGGACTGTTAAGGTAAGAAGAAAATATAGTGGTCCAGCCAACTTCAGTGAATTTTCAGACTTTTATTGCGTCAAATTTTCATTTATCCACAGTGTTGATCCATTGTTCCTACGCGTTTCAAGCGGACGAGCCGCTCTTAGTCATATTCCATGACTAAGAGCGGCTCATCTGCTTGAAACGCGTAGGAATAATGGATCAACAAAATTTACTGAAGTTGGCTGGACCACTATATTTTCTTCTTTCCTGTATTATGCCTTTGCAAACAAGGCGGGTGCCGTGCCGACCTTACTGTGACTGCGGAGATGAGCTGGAATACCCGTTCTTCTTTTTTACTGTTAAGGTAAACCTGCTAATAGATCAAATCCTGTCATTTCTACTTGTTCTATTTTCCTAAAAGCATTGTAACAAAGACTTCATTATAAGATGGCGCAGGCATCGTGATCCTAACGAAAACAATTGAAGCTAAAGGAATGTCAACAAGACTTCAATCCTGACGTCAAAGGGAGTTCTCCAATCAAGAGACCACATGAGCTGGGAATTCTCCGCCCCTTCTGCTTCCTTCATAATTTCTACACCCACCGGCCACTTTATTAGGTACACCATGCTAGTAACGGGTTGGACCCCCTTTTGCCTTCAGAACTGCCTCAATTCTTCGTGGCATAGATTCAACAAGGTGCTGGAAGCATTCCTCAGAGATTGTGGTCCATATTGACATGATAGCATCACACAGTTGCCGCAGATTTGTCGGCTGCACATCCATGATGTGAATCTCCCGTTCCACCACATCCCAAAGATGCTCTATTGGATTGAGATCTGGTGACTGTGGAGGCCATTTGACTACAGTGAACTCATTGTCATGTTCAAGAAACCAGTCTGAGATGATTCCAGCTTTATGACATGGCGCATTATCCTGCTGAAAGTAGCCATCAGATGTTGGGTACATTGTGGTCATAAAGGGATGGACATGGTCAGCAACAATACTCAGGTAGGCTGTGGACCGTTGCAACGATGCTCAATTGGTACCAAGGGGCCCAAAGAGTGCCAAGAAAAATATTCCCCACACCATGACACACACCACACAGCCTGAACCGTTGATACAAGGCAGGATGGATCCATGTTTATGTGTAGTGACCCAAATTCTGACCCTACATCCGAATGTCGCACAGAAACGTGACTCATCAGACCAGGCAACGTTTTTGCAATTGTAGCCTTAGTTTCCTTTTCTAGCTGTGAAGGAGTGGCAGCCGGTGTGGTCTTCTGCTGCTGTAGCCCATCTGCCTCAAATTTCAACGTAATGTGCATTAGGAGATGCTCTTCTGCCTACCTTGGTTGTAACGGGTGGCGATTTGAGTCACTGTTGCCTTTCTATCAGCTCGAACCAGTCTGCCCAGTAGATCAGCAGTTTCTGAAATACTCAGACCAGCCCATCTGGCACCAACAACCATGCCACGTTCAAAGGCACTCAAATCACCTTTCTTCCCCATACTGATGCTCGGTTTGAACTGCAGGAGATTGTCTTGACCATGTCTACATGCCCAAATGCACTGAGTTGCCGCCATGTGATTGGCTGATTAGAAATTAAGTGTTTACGAGCAGTTGGACAGGTGTACCTAATAAAGTTGCCGGTGAGTGTATGTGCAATGTGCATTATAGATAACTATCTACATTTACTGTTGTATAAATATGTTTTCCGCACCCATTTATAGATACTTGCTAAGTAAAAACCATTGTTTGAACATCAATAGTATTTTACTTTATACCCTTACAATTCGATATTTCCGGTACTATACATGTTATAACTGGTATCGCATAGGTTTTGGACTGTATATCCGCTAAAATTACATAGGAACTTATTATATAGAAATACTATGGGCCAGTTTTATCAAGCTGTCTGAAAGTCAGAATATTCTTATTTGCCCATTGCAATCAATCACAGCTCCCCTTTAAAATATTCATGAGCACTGGTAAAATGATATCTGAGCTGTAATTGGTTGCCATGGGCAACTAAGAATATTCTGACTTTCAGACAGCTTGATAAATCTGCTCCTATATATAGAAGGTGAGTGTCCTACCCAATGGCTATTGTGGTCATTTTTTAAATCTATTTTGTGCCTGCTGTGTAATAAGCAATATTCTATACTATCCTTTATCAAATAAAGATGAATTTTTAAATAAATTGTCTTTGTACTTGGGTCAAGTATTTTTTGGTTTCTTGGGATTTTACGTTTAGGGTGCTTGTTTGGAACCATTAATACTATTAGAGGTTTTTTTGTAGGTTTCTAATACTTTTTCAGGTCTTGTAAACCGGAAAACTGGTGTACAAGGTATGATAAACCCCCCTCCCCATTTGAGTATTGATTAGATCAGCAAGGGATAAATGAATTCAATCTTCTTTTTTAGATTAATATCCCCCTATGTGTTGTTGACTTGATTACTTGAAGCACGGCAAATTTAATTGATGTTCTGTCACTAGCAAGCATTTCATTTACATGATTAGTCAATGGTTTATGCCCCCAACATGTTCTGATACCCACATTCTTAAATCTCTAATTATTTTCCCTGGGGAAAGAGAAACACATCTAGCAATAGTAATATATACTTTTGGATCAAACTAATGATTACAACTTTGTACATTACATTCACATCATGTCTTTTGTATGTGCTAAGCATTTATGCCGGTAAAGCTCCCGATGTATACACTGAGCGCCATCATACCACAGTACAGACGTAGTACTCCTGAACAGTACAGACATAGTCAGCTTGAAAGCAATATAATCTCTCAGATGTGCTCTATTGTATTCCTTTCCCTGGGTATGGGCAGGTTAGTCTATAGGGTCAATGCATTCATTATGCAGGAACTGCCGGCACACAACAGCCACATGAGGTCTAACATTGTCATTCATCAGAAGCAGAGGCGTAGCTTGGGGTTCAACATGGGGGTGTACACCAAGGTGTAAAAATATTCCACCGTACAGTGACTATATAGTGGTAGATACTGGTTCTCCTCAGCCCTCCTCATCAATAATCACAGGAAATAACAAAGTGAATTACAGGAGACATACTGACATATACTCATACACACTTCCTGTCTCCTCCCTATGACTTCTACCAGCGCCATCTTGGATTTGTTAAAGAGAACCTTTCAGGTGATTACTGGAGTGGACATGAATAGTGGTTCACCAGCCTGGTAGTAGATGCAGGCTGGGATGCAGCTCAATTAAGCAATTGAGTTTTCTTCCTATATAACTTTAAAGTGGAAATTTCCTTTTATGAAACATTTTCTATTTTTCCATGTATTAGTCACCTCCGTCATGGCTGAGGTATAACCCTTCTCTCTCATCATCTGTAGAGCCCTGATAGGAGGAATCAATTACATAAGGTTGAGATACCCTCTTCTTGGAGGACAGCAAATATGTGACTGTCACTCTGTGATAACAACACAGACTCTGCTCATAGAGAACTCTAAAAATGGATTCAGATTTTATTAAACTATACACTGCTCCACCATCTGGCATATCAGATCTTCTGTTGTCCTATCTCCATAGTGAATAAATCCCTAACCAAGTTCTCCATCTGACTGGGAATGTGATTTCTCTGAATTTATAATTACCTGACAGGCCAGAAAGTTTAAGATCCGACAAGGAGCAAGGAGAAGCAGGAACTGCAGACATATGGAACATTGTATCCAGTAATATTTGTTTGCCCAGAGATGATCCTAAAAAAGGGGTCAAAGTAAGCAATCCTCACCAATTAATTTGCCCTAAAACTCTGTAGTGCATTGTGAAGTGGGCAATGATTATGGTGCATGTGGGGGTGAAGTTGCTCCTTTGCTGTCTCTTAAAGGGGTGTTCCCATTTTAACTATTTATGACATAGCCACAGGATATATCATAAATTAATGATAGATAAGGGTTTCTCTTCAGAAACCAGCATCTATCTAACATAGGTCTGCTGAACTTCTTCCACAACCAGACTGAATGTGGTATTAAAACAGAAGTCTCTCTTATTCTAGGAGATCTGAACAAAGCGTAGGTAGGATAAAAGAGGCTGTTACCAAATTTGCATAGGTTTTAAAATTAATAATAATTTATAATTTTGGGGGGGATTTTGCCAACTTCTGGTGCTAATAACTTATTTAAACTATGGTGCATGAAGCAGTAGGTGGTGTCACCACCTAAAAAAAGCAAAATCCTGCTATTGAGGTACCTGCTCAGGTTTCAAGTCACTTTGAGAGGCCTAAATAAAAATAAAACTACATAAATTACCCCATTATAGAAACTACACCAATCAACGTACGTAAAACAACTTTTATGAAGTTTGTTAACACTTTCATTGTTTTTCGTGCCCCAAAATTATGTAACAGAAAAGTTCATATCATGTGGCAAAAAATAAACCACTATAGGTGCACATTAAAAAAAGAAAAAAAATTATAGCCTGTACAATGTGACAATGCAAATCTGCTCTGGATGGCCCCTCCTTCCCTGCTATGCCTGTCTGTGTGCCCATACAGCAGGGTACCACCACATATGGGGTATAAGTGTACTCGGGAGAAAATGGGTATCAAACTTTGTGGAGCCGTTTTTCATTTAATTCATTTCAAATGATTAATTTTCCATCCAAAATGAATGTATTGTCAAAAAATATTACAATTTGTAGACTGCACCTCCGTTTTGTTTTAACCCCTAAAAAAAACCTAAAGGGCTAAACAAAAATCTTAAAAGTGCTTTTTCATATGTTGAGGGGTATAGTTTCCTTAATGGGGTAATTTATGAGTCTTGCTATTATTTAGACCTCTCACAGTCAATTAAGTTCAGCAGGTCCATCTAAATACAGGTTTTGCTAATTTTCCAAAAACAATGGCACCCAAGTTCTGAACCTCATAACATTCTAGAAAAATATGTGGAATCTTAAAAAACATAAAGCATACATTTGGGAAATGTTAGTTATGAATTTATTAGGAGCTATGACTATCTGCATCAAAAGTAGAGAAATTAGAACTTTGAAAATAAAGAATTTTTCTATATTTTTGCCAAATTTAGTTTTTTTTGATAACTAAACACAAAAGATTTCATCCAAATTTTTAAACTAATTTGAAGTACAATGTGTCACGAGAAAACAATTTAAAAATCCCCTGGATATCTTATAACGTTTCAAAGTTTATAAGCACTTATAGTCACACAGGGCAGATTTGAAAAATGGGACCGCGTCCTAAAGGCTGAGTCCCGTAGGGGTTAAAATGTACAGTTGGTGCAATATTAGCACACCATGCCTTAGATGTATGACGTGATTATGTTTTCTCAGCGGCTACAGCTCCTGCGTATATAATGTACCACATAGTTCCTTTGATGGAAAGGATGGGGTTATGCTTTATGAAAAATGGTATCATAGTTTATACGGTTAAAAAAGAAACATGTTCATCAAGTTCGACCGAGGAAGGGAAGGGATTGGATGAGGAAAGGATTTAGATGAACCAATTCTACATAACATAACCGTCAAATGTTATTGTTGTGCAAAAAAGGCATCTAGACCCTTCTTAAAGGGAACCTGCCACCAGGAGACCCATTTTTAGCACTCCCCCAGTCCCCACAGAGCATAGTACATACACTGCCAAAATGTTTTTGTATAAAAAATAGGTTTTACAGAAAAAAAGATATGTTATATTGTACCTTTCATTAGCATCTGCTGTGTGACTAGGCAGTTGCCAATTGGGATGGACTGGAAAGGACCAGTTTCCCCCCCCCCACCCTTGGGAAACATGTGACCTTTTCAAATATATGAATAACTCCCCACACTCGGGATTGGCTGTGGAGGAGCAGGGGGCGTTGCTAAGCCAAGTGATGGGTGTTTTCATATATTTGAAGGTCACATGGAGTAGCTGTTCCCCAAGGGTGGGGGGGAACTGCTCCTTTCCAGCCCCTCCCATTAGGCAACTGCCTACTCACACAGCAGATGCTAATGAAAGGTACAATATAACATATTTTTTTTTCTGTAAAACCAATTTTTAATACAAAAACACTTTGGCAGTGTATGTACTATGCTCTGTGGGGACTGGGGGAGTGCTAAAAATGGGTCTCCTGGTGACAGGTTCCCTTTAAAGCTCTCTGCTGTCCCTACTATGACCAGCGCCTAAGGCAGGTTATTCCACAGATTGACAGTTCTCATAGTAAAGAAGCCCTGTCGCCTCTGGTAATTAAACCTTGTTTTCGACAGAAGCAGACAGTGCTGCCCTATCTTTTGATTAGGTTTAATCTGGAACAACTTTCCACCAAATTTTTTGCATTAACCATTCATATATTTATACAAATTAATTATCTCCCCTCTTAGTCGTCTCTTTTCCAGACTAAATAAATCAAGTTTTTTTAATCTTTCCTCACAACTGAGACCCTTCACACCCCTTATAATTTTTGTGGCTCTTCATTGTACCCTCTCCAGCTCCAGAGCATCCTTTTTATGGACTGGTGCCCAGAACTGGATGGCATATTCCAAGTGAGGCCGAACCAATGCCTTGTACAGTGATAATATTAATACCTATCCCTAGAGTTCACTTTGATACATGACAAGAAGTTGCTGGGTTTAGAAGCAGCTGATTGACATTGCATTCTGTTATTTAATTTATGATTATGATCTACTAGTACACCCAGGTCGTTCTCAACAAGGGACTCTTCCGGATTTTCTCCCCCAAGGACATATGTTACATATGGATTATTATCCCCCTGGTGCAAAACCTTACATTTTAAACCTCATTTGCCAAGTCGATGACCACACAGTCAGTTTGCCACCCTGTTGCCTATGAACATCCTGCATAGACTGTATTAAACTACACAGTCTCAGGAGTTAGGGGTTGTGGAGCCACTGTACCACTGTGAACGATGACGTAAGCCAACACCTGGGAGCAGAGTCTAAGTGGCACCCGGTTTTCAGCAGAGCCCGCCGGAGCAAGTCCAACCCGGTGAAAATCGCTTGCCACTTAGACTCCGCTCACAGGTGTCAGCTTACGTTTGCAATGGTACAGTGGGTCCACTACCCCTGACTCCTGACAGTAAGATCTGGCCATGGATCCCGCCAGAATTGTAGGCGGAGACAGGCAGGAGGTCAGGAATGGCAGCACAGGATCAATGTCAATGGCAGCACAGAAGGTCAGGGCAGGCAGCAGAGGAACGTAGTCAGGAACGGAAATGGGGTCACAACGGGAAATCACAATACAAGCACAGGGCATACGGAAACAAGCTTTCTCTATGGCACGAAGCACAAAGATCCGGCAGAGGTCACAGGAAGAGGCCGGCTATTTAACAGGTCAGCGGACATGTCCCTAGGAGACAGGGACACACACCCCGAGCGCGGTAGATGCTGCCGGAGCGCGGAGAGGTAAGTGAGCCTGACATGAAGCGGCACAGATAGGCACACGGGTGCACCTGTGACCCGAAACATGGGTTTCAGGGGCACCCGTGACAGTAACACCCCCCCCTTCCCCTCTGACTTCCTCCTCTTCTTGGCTTCAAGGAACTGCTGAAGAACTGGCAGAGCTCACAAAATCTCATATATCCTTGGCCAAGACCCGGCCACCAGTAGAAACGAGATATGAGAGCGACAGATCTTTGCACCCCATGGTGCCCAACCACACAAGAGCAATGTCCCATAGTTAGTATCCTCTTCCGAAGAGCTGGTCGGATATAGGTTTTTTTCTGGAGAAAGCTGATGTAGATCCACAGAAGCAGCAAGAACCAAGCGTTCTAGTTGAACAATATGTCAAGGAGCAGGTTCTTCCCCAATGACATCTAAAGCACGAGAGAGGGCATTGGCCTTAACATTCTTCTCTGCAGGACAGCAATGAATCAGAAAATTGAAACGAGAGAAGAAGAGGGGCAACAAGCCTGCCGTGGGTTGAGATGCTGAACAATCTGGAGATGCAGGAGGTTCTTAAGATCTGTATAGACACAGACCAGATGACGAGCTCCTTCCAGAAGATAATGGCACTCTTTCAGGGCGAGCTTTATGGCCAGAAGTTCCAGATCTTCTATGGAGTAGTTCCTCTTTGCAGCTGAGAAGGTATGTGAGAAGAAACCACAGGTGAGCGCTCGGCCCCTGGGACCTTTCTGGGTGAGAATGGCTCCCACTCCTATTGAGGTAGCATCAACCTCAAGCTGGAACGGTTTCTCCGTATCGGGCCGCGTGAGAACAGAGGCAAAGGCAGACTTCAGCTTATAGAATGCTTCTTCAGCCGTCAGAGGCCAGAGTTTAGGATTGTAGTTCTTCTTTGTGGTATAAACTGCCGCAATAATTAGCAAAGCCCAGGAATCTCTGGATAGCACAAAGTCCTACTGGGCAAAGGCCACGGAAGTACAGCAACACTTGCAGATTCATTCTGTAGTTCCTTGTCAGAGATTAAGGTATCTGAGGAAGAAAAAGAATAAAAAGAAAAGAAATTTCGGAAAAATTGGCTGAATAATTTGCCTCTACGCTTCGGTCCCTAAGCCGCCCTGAGAACCTGCGCCGTAGATGGCCCGTGGGGACTTAATGTCCGGGAAAACACCAGGATCTCGGTAGACAACGCCACAGGTAAAAGTTATCCTCTGAAAATGTTTTGAACAAACGCCTGGAATACTACTCTGCCGGCATTACATAGTCCAATGGCATAACAGGTATTCGGTGTCATCTCAGTATTGAAGGCAGTCCTTCCATTACGCCTTTACGGATGCGATAAGATTATATGACCCACCCTGCAGATCCAGCTTGATTAAAATCTTATTGCACCACTTCAGACGATCCAACCCTTCAGTAATTCGAGAGTTGGTATTGGGTAGGTACGGTTTCCGCTTAACTTTATTGAGTGGTGCCCGGCGTACATCATGTACGGAGAGGGTGCCATCCTTCTTTGCATGAAAAGAATCCAGCACTCGGCAGTAAGGAAGAGTACATAAATCCCTTCTTCAGACTCCCTCCATCACATAGGTGCCCACATAGCCCCCGCTGTTTTCAGGACCGATAGGGGATCACTGGCCCCCATGCCAGAGACTGCCGTCATAGGCGCGTATGACCAACAAGTCTCCTCTCCGCGGTTTTTTTTTTCTACACATCTGCAAAGTCCATGTATGAAGCGGGGATACCCCCCACGTGGGATTGGTGGACACGGTGAGTGGACCGTGATGGATAATCATGAGAGGTAGCCGGTGCGCCATCCCCAGCAAAGAACCTCATCAGTATGTCAGTTGAGCACAGGAGCATGTCGTTGCAACCACGGGAGACCCAGTAAAATGGAAGACGAGGATGGTTGAGGAGGTCTTTGGAAGACTGGAGCCAAGACGGGTAGACATCAGATTTTGGCTTGCACTTGTACGACTCAGTGCTCCTCCGATCGCTCAGAGAAGCAGATGTCAATCTATGTGGCCAGGAAGATCAGGCCGCTCAGAGAGGCTTTTTATAGAAGTAGCGATCAAGGCTTCATTCCAGGCTAGCTCAGAAGCTAGGGTGCAGAACTGAACTGCATAGTCACTGACAGACAATTTCTATCAGCAGGGCGGTCTCAGCTGATGAAGCCCGGGTTGGTTACTCAAAGACGAATTGGAATTCAGCAAGGAATGTGGTGATATTAGCTGTGACTGTAGCTCATGCCAGGAGAGAAGGCTGATCATTCCTGGAGAGAAGGCTGATCATGAAAGCGACCATAGACCGTTCTGTGACAAACTGCGTAGGAATTAGTTCCATGTGCAAGGAGCACTGGGTGATAAAGCTCCTGCACAACTTCACCGCTGGAGCACGGAGAAGTGAGGCTGGCACCTGCAATCCAAGACATAGGTCGCAGGAGCACCCGTGACACAGCTTGGTGTCATCTGCAAAAGTAGATACAGTGCTATTAATTCCTGCTTCTTTATCAATTAAATAAATTAAATAGTAGTGGGCCAAGCACAGAACCCTGGGGTACACCACTTATAACTGTTATAACTGGTGACCATTCTGAGTAGGAATCATTGACCACAACTCTCTGGATACGATCCTTCAGCC